>PVHP010001725.1:14676-101365 GCA_004024765.1 Zapus hudsonius | reverse complement strand
AGCCACCACCTTGTGGGTCTGGCTTATGTGGGTCCTGGGGAATTGAACCTGGGGCCTTAGGCACTGGAGGCAAGTGCCTTAACCTCTGAGCCATCTCTCCAGCTCCATAGCAAGTTTTAAAAGAAGTGACTGCCACAGGTCAACTTTAAGTACTAAATGATTCTCTAGCCTAAGTTTTTATAAAACAGAGTACAACTGTTCTTTTGCTTGTAAAATCATGTAAACTGACCACTGCTACCACTAGACTTGATCACTCCAGTTACAGCTGTTGGCTCAGTGACTAAATTGTTCATGGGTTAAGAAATATACAAAAAGAATTCTTAAGATACTTGCCCCAAGCTAACTATATTTCTTTGTCAATATGTAAATTATTGGACAAATTAAGTATTTAAGATAAAGGTTACTTATTGATATTAATTTTCTAAAATAAGGTTCTCACATCTAAAAACATTGTGGGTTTAAAAAATTGTTTCTATTTGTTTATGCTAATGCTATCAATGGTCATCATTGGACTTATGTAACTTAAAAGTTTAATTTCAGCCATTGTGGCTTCTATCCTCCTGTTAGATAAATATGTTGGACTTAATTAAGCTTTTATAAAATTTCTGTCATGGATAAAACATAAAAATTGTCTTATATTTATAAGGATCTCTACTATATATCAGGTTAATTAGTGCCTAAAGTTAAACTAACAACACTGGTTATCAACTATTTTCTCTTTCAAAAACAGATTCACCAAGGGTTATATTAAAATTCAGCTGTTCTGATTTGACAGGACCAGACTCTGCTTTATTGTGGATAATCACAGAGTCTCCATCTAAGATATTATTTTAACAATTGTCCTATTTCAGGTATTATAAACTAACTCTTTAAGACATATTCCCTACTCCAGGGTACAAGTTCAGACATCTGAGGAAAATTATTTCAACCTCTACTTTGAGTAGAAACTTTCAGTTTCCAAGCCTTCCTGGATAATTGGTATGTTTTCAAACATCTGATGACTTCCAGGTTAGATCTCTATATTTAGACTTATTGCTAAAAATGCTTTCAAAACTATGTTTTGTCTATAGTAACAGTCATGAGATATTAAAGTTGGATTAGTCAATTTAAATATTATATGGAACAGTTCTAATCCTATGACTAAATGTCATAAGCCTCCAGCCATCAATATGGTTTTTAACAGAATAGAATCTAAAATAAATATATGCTGGACAATTCCCACTGACAATCTCTGTCCCTAGCTTACCCCAGGAAAGATTAAAGGATATATTATAAAATTTCCTTAAGTACAGGGAAGACAATGTAAACACCTTAACATGCTCAACTTATTTACAAATTTTAATACAGACAGACTATTGGCTAGCATGTTTATTCCTTCCATTGGAAAAAATCCTGATAAGAAAATCCGCTAAATTCTAAATTCAGATGATGAGAAAAAAATCATAGGGCTCTAAATGCCCTCAATACCTACCCTAGATAACACTTGGTACTGTTATTAAGATTAAATGTTGTGCATAACTCTTCTTCATAACTCTATTAATATATGTCACATGCTTTACAAGTCATACAGGAACCATCTCAGATCATATCAGATGCTACGATGCCATTTGATAAACAACTCTAGGGATGGATCTCGAGTTTCTACGGTGGACAGCAATCCAACCCAACACTGAACGGCTCTCCACTGGACACCCTATATGGAACACTCCCCACTTCTGGGGGAGTCACCCCACCTCTTGCCTCACAACGTGAGACAGGACAAAATCTTGGCAATGTGATATATGGCTAATGGGCCTCTCTCTTGGGCTTTAGATAGGGACCCTCCCCTCTCTGAGGGATACCCCCAGTTGCCATAACTTATGTCCTATTCAGCAGGAAGAAGACGAGAGATTTCTTCGTCCCCATGTCCCAACTGCAGTTGGGGTATCCTCAAGAGAAGGGGGAAATATATAAGAGTTTAGGAGTGAGACCCCACACAATGTTGCCAAGGAATTGGGAGAGAATTTGGCTGTGTCCTCCCCATTAGATAGACCTGCCCCATATGGGTACCTGCTAGAAATTTAAAATATAATTAAAACGACCCAAATGTAGGGGGAATTGCCATCAAGCAACCCCCCCCCCCAAAAATCCCACTTAACCACTTACGGATGATACCCACAAAGCAAGACCCTTGTGCTTCCTTACAGGAATGTGGAGGCCCTTGAGGATGCAAGCTGCCTCCCATGTCTTCTAAAGGTCCAGAGTGAAATCATCTTTACCGACAGGACTTGAAGCAGCTGCTCCCAGATCTATAACAATCCCACTAACCCCATGGCCCACTGACATGACTTGCCTGCTCCCTCACTGCCTGGGGTCTGCAGGGGCCGCTGTGGCTGGAACGATGCCCTGCCCCCAAAGAAGCAGCTGCAAGCGAAAAGCGAGCTGAGCAAACAGTCCCAGTGCCTGGCGCCTCTGGGCAAACGGGGAACAGAGAGCACAAGCACTCCCTTCCCCACGCTCCGGCGCTCCCTCAGATTTTTTGTTTTTGTTTTTCGAGGTAGGGTCTCGCTCTAGCCCAGGCTGACCTGGAATTCACTATGTAGTCTCAGGGTGGCCTTGAACTCCTGGTGATCCTCCTACCTCTGCCTCCCAAGTGCTGGGATTAAAGGCGTGCGCCACCACGCCTGGCTCCCTCAGATTTTTTAAACAACATTTTGAGGCAATGGCCATTAAGGCAGCTACCCTAGCCTTTGCTCTGAGACTTAATGTTGCTGGAGGAGAGACGGACTTTACATTTGTGACAGAGTCTAATCAAAACTCCCTTCAAGCGGTTGTTGACAGAGACTTGGGACAATTACAGTCTTCAATATTATACCTCAAAGACTCTATAAAATCTTTGTCTAGAGTGGTCCTCTGAAATAGACGGGGACTAGATATGTTATTTCTTAAGCAAGGGAGGGCTACAAAAGTGTTATACTATATGTTATGTTATTTCTTAAGCAAGGGGGGCTAAAGAAATATTGTGCTTTTGAATTATGCTTTTGTTAATCATACAGGAGTTATTGAGGACTCCCTTAAAAAGTTAGGACAGAACTTAAACCAGTGAAATGGGCTCATAGAGCAGGATGAAGCTCCATTTCAATCTTGGTTCATACAGTCTCCATGGCTAGGCTAATTGCTTTTAAGTCAATGAGGTACAGCTCATGGCATTGAGGGTCCAAATACTGTCTCCCCCAACAGTAATTTTCTCTCAGGATATGAGGGGTCTTCTTTGGAGACTATTCCTTGTCTAGGGGTATGAGGGGTTTATATGGAGCTGATCTCCCCCACTATTATGACAAGTATAAGATGGTCCCAGGGTGTGTGGCCAAACTCTCCTGCATACAAACAAACAAACAAAAAAAAAGGGTGAGATGTTGGGACCCAGCCTGGCTGAATGTCTGTGGGCTAAGTTTTAGAATATAATGTGCAGCCAGACAAGGAGGCTCATTCCTTTTGTTCGAGCTTGAGCATGGTAACACATGCCTTTGATCCTAGCATGCCTCTGTCTCCAGGAGTAGTGAGTGCTAATAAGCTTTGTTCCTGCTTGCTCGGCTCCCTTTTGAGAGAGATAAGGCTATGCAGCCTTTGGGTTATATAAAGGTTGGATGTTGGAATAAAGTTTTGAGATTTGCCCTGACATATCTCCCGGCCATGTATGATTTTCTGGCTGACGCTTTCACCTCTCCCCAATGGAGCCCGTCTCCTGCTTGCAGGCTAAACTTGGGCTACCCCTGCAGGGGGCCAGGGGTCTGCGCTTTACCCAACAGTGGTGTATGCCTTTAGTCCCAACACTTGGGAAGCAGAGGTTGAAGGATCACTGTGAGTTCGAGAGCAACCTGGGTCTACAGAGTGAGTTCTAGGTTAGGCTGGGCTAGTAAGACACTACCTAACCACTGGGATAATGCAAAAGATACCATGGTGCTGAGAAAAAACAGCAATGGAGTACTTAGCACTGGAACATCTCTATCACAATATGGAGGCTCAGGATCTACTGCAGAAGAGGTGGTGGAAAGATTGTAAGAGCTAAAGGAAGGGTAGGACTGCTTATAATCCAAACTTCCAGACACAAAATGGCCTTGATATTCATGACTTTGCAGTGTCTGATAATGCCTAGACATAATGGGAGGAAAAGATGATGACACTCAAACAAAACAGAGACTAAATTGGGCTGGAGAGATGGCTCAGCGGTTAAGGCACTTGCCTCCGGTGCCTAAATCCCAGGGTTCAATTCCCCAGGACCCACATAAGCCAGACCCACAAGGTGGTAGCCCTGGTGTTCTCTCTCTCTCTGCTTGAAAATGAATAAAATATTAAAAAAAAAAACAGAGACTAATTGAGAGAAGGAAGAAATATGCAGGAGGGTGGGGAGGGAATCATAATGGTTTGTGCTCTACAATTATGGAAGCTATCAATAAAAAACAAAAAGTTAAAAAATAAACAAATAAATAAAATTATTATATGACCCAGTTATATACCACTCATGGATATATACCAGGTATGGTATGCCAACAGATTCAAGAAAATCTTTTTTTTTTTAAAGCTTTTTTTTCCCAGCTGCCTGGCTGGAGGAGGTGTCACCTTGGCCTGACCAGATCCTAGAGTTCAGCCTTAAGGTATTTCTGGGGGTGGATGTAGAATTCCAGGCATACATATGTGAAGAGCAGCCTGAGCTCTTAACTAGTGTGTGTGTGTGTTGATGGGTTTCTCTCTCTGCTTAGACCAGTTAAAGGGAGCCAACCTCTTTTGCCATATGGAACTTCCTTTGGATCTTTAAGTTTCAATACATTCCTTCCTCCCATAACTGTGCCTGGTTTGGCGATTCATCCCAGCAGCGTGTGGCTGACGCCATGACAGTAAATCAACACATTACAGAAATACATGCCCATTCATAGTTATTGATGCACTATTCACAATAGCTAAGAAGTAGAACCAGCTAGGATCAACAGATGAATGGACAAAGAAAATGTAGTATACATACAATGAATTTTTTTGGCATAAAGAAGAATGGAATTATGCTGGGCATGGTGGCCTACAACTGTAATCCCAGCACTAGGCAGGCAGAGGTAGGAGTTTCACATCAAGTTTGAGGCTACCCTGGCCTACTATAGTGATTTCCAGACCAGCCAAAAACTGTTTTAGTCAAACAGTCTAAAAACAGGCTGAGGAGATGGATCAGTAGTTAAAAGCACTGGCTTGAAAAACCTGCCACCCTGGAGTTTGATTCCCCAGTACCACATAAAACCAGACACACAAAGTGGTGCCTATGTCTAGAGTTCCTTTGAAAAGGCAAAAGTCCCTGGTGTGCTTATTCATTTTTATACTCATTCTCTCTCTCCTCTCTATTTGCAAATAAATAAATAAATATATTAAAAATAAATAAAACAGAAAAGCATAACATTTATAGGAAAACAGATGAAATTAGTGATTGTTTATTCAAGGGAAATAAACCAGACTTAGAAAAATACTTCATGTTTTCTCTTACAAGCAGAATCTAGATTTTGACATATTTTATATACATCTAAATATTGTGTGTGTGTGTGTGTGTATGTGTGTGTGTGTGTGTGTGATAAAAGTGAGAACAATGAGAGGGGAGGAAGAAATCTTAAGAGAGGGAATTAACAGATAAGCGACATGAAAGCAGAATCAAGGACTATTATGGGGAAGGGCACCAGCAAGAGGAGCAAAGGATGAATAAGAACAAAGCATAATGGCATCTATGTATGGAAATACTGTAGAAAAAAATCCATTACTTTAAGTGATAACTTAAAATTATTTTTTAATTAAGAAATTAGGGCTGGAGAAATGGCTCAGTGGTTAAGACACTTGATTGCAAAACATAATGCCCTGGGCTCAGTTCCCCAGAACCCACATGAAGCCAGATGAGCAAAGTGGAGCATGCATCTGTAGTTCATCTACAGTGACTAGAGGCCCTAGCATGCCCACTTCTCTTTGCTTGCAAATAAGTAAAAATAAATTTATTTTTTAAAATATTTTATTTATTCATTTTCAAGCAAAGAGAGAGAGAGAGAGAGAGAGAGAGAGAGAGAGAGAGAGAGAGAGAGAGAGAGAGAGCGCACCAGGGCCACCACCTTGTGGGTCTGGCTTATGTAGGACCTGGGGAATTGAACCTAGGGCCTTAGGCACTGGAGGCAACTGCCTTAACTGCTAAGCCATCTCTCCAGCCCTAAATTAAAAAAAAAAAAAAGAAATTAAAATTGTCCTTGATAGGGCTTGAGAGATGGCTCAGTGGTTAAGGCACTTGCCTCCAGTGCCAAAGGCCCCAAGTTCAATTCCCCAGGACCCACATAAACCAGATCCACAAGGTGGTGGCCCTGGTACATTCTCTCTCTCTCTCTCTCTCTCTCTCTCTCTCTCTGCTTGAAAAATGAATAAATAAAATATAAAAAATATTGTCCTTGATAAAAGAAGAATTTACTGCTCCTAGGTTTTATTTGCCTAGCATATATAAGGTTTAATCTCCAGCACTGTGAATAAAATGTATTTATTTTTCTTTTACAATAAATTGAGACTTGCTTGGTGGTACAAGCCAGCTCAGGAGGCTGAGGCAGCAGAAATGCAAGTTCAAGGCCAGGCTGGAGCTGGGCAGATAGTTCAATGGTTAAAGGTGTTTGCTCAAGGCCAGTTTGGACATCTAAACAAGATACAGACTCAGAAAAAAAAATACACCACACACACACATATATGTATTATGTATTTTATGCATACATACATAGAATATACATGTATAATTATAATACATATATAATATACACATATAAAATGGTCTGGGAATACTTGTGTAGCATGTCTTGGGTCCTGGATTCAAACTCCAGTAATGCTAAAAAAAAAGAAAATCAAAAACCCCTAATGTATGTATTTTTTTAATATTTTATTTATTTTCATGCAGAGAGGGGAGAGAGAGAGAGAGAGAGAGAGAGAGAGAGAGAGAGAGAGCGCCCACCGGGGTCACCACCTTGTGGGTCTGGCTTATGTGGGTACTTGGGAATTGAACCCGGGGCCTTAGGCACTGGAGGCAAGTGTCTTAACTGCTGAGCCATCTCTCCAGCCCTAATGTATGTATTTATGTGACACAAAGACACACAAATATAAATTGTGAAACAACAAAAGTTTAGCCAAAAATTCAAAAAAAATTCACACACAAAAATGCAAATTATAAAAAAATCTTTATATATCTTTTTGTTTTTTGAAGTAGGGTCTCACCCTAGCCCAGGCTGACCTGGAATTCACTAAGTAGTCTCAGGGAGGCCTTGAACCCATTGCAATCCTCCTATCTCTACCTCCAGAGTGCTGGGATTAAAGGCTTGCAGCACCATGCCGAGCTTTGAAAAAACTTTTTTTTTAAAGTTTTACTTTATTTTGATTAAAAAAAATTTTTTTTAAAATACTCTCCTAGGCTGGCCTAAAACTCTCTATGTAGCCAAGGATGACCATGAACTCCTGATCTTCTGCATCCACCTCTGCCTTATCTGGTTTATGCAGTGCTGTGGATTGAAGCTAGGGCCTCATGGATGAGCACTCTATCAAATGAGCTACATCCCCAGCTCTAAAATATGAAAAAAAAAATCATTGGGTAAACAGCATGTGAACATACCCTCCACACACCAAGAACTCATTTGAAGCACGTCTGCCAGTAGTTCCCATTGGCATATCATCTAAGGAGAAAAAAAAAAAAAAAAATCATTTGTTACACACATGCCTTAAAATGAAAATTTGTTCCAGCATGGTTATTTGGAAATAGTCTGAGTTCAGCATGAATTTAATATTTGCTTATGTGATATTAAGCTAGCAAGTTGATACATAGGATCCCTTGTTTCATTTTACTTTTGGTTTCTAGGGATTTTTTTGCTTTTTTTTTTGTTGTTGTTGTTATTTGTATGTTTTTCAAGGTAGGATCTTGCTCTAGCCAAACTGACCTGGAATTCACTATGTAGTCTCAAACTGGGTATCCTCCTTCCTCTAACTCCAAGTGCTAGGGTTAAAGGCATGCTTTTGTTTTGTAATTATGTATGGTTCCAAAGTCAAAGCTTCAAAAGTATGCTTAATGAAACCTACCATGTACACTTCTATACCTGCCTCTTCTACTTCCTCCTCCTGGAACTATTCACTATTTAGAGTGCACTCCTGCTGTGGTCCACTACTCTTTGTTCCCTATTTTGTTAGCTTCCTTTAGACTCTTTACTTTCACTTCTACAAAGTAAGCTTCTTGGGGGACAAGTCTGAATGTGTCAAATGAATGTTTCTGAGTTACCTTTTAGGACCATTGAGAAATATTTTTAGCTTTCCTTTCTTTTTTAGTGTAGATAAGAGCATAGTTTAGGTTATTTTTAAACATTTATATTATTTGATCAACACATCACATAAAATGACAAAGGGTAATATGATATAGTAGATAAAACAGTGACAGGAAATGAAGGGCACCTGAGTTCTGAGACACTGAGGTAGGTAAATATGGCCTTTGGCTGGAGATATCAGTTTCTTCAACATCTTGTTCAATAACTCAATCAAAACCAGAATGTTATACATGAGGATGGGATACTACAGTATTAGGTTGAGCTCAACTTTGTTTTATAATCTGACATAATGTGAATTTACATATTTCTATGCAAAATTGTGCAATAAAAGTCACTGAGCAATAGTGAGATCCTGTCTCAACACAGAGCAAGCTCAGCATGGTGGTGTATATATCTGTATTCACAGATACTGGTGTGGGTGGGCGGACAGATCCTGATTTGGGATGATTACTTGAAACCAGCCTGTACAACACAGTGACATCCATTTCAACATCAAAGGATTATATACATATAAAAAAAATTACCAAAAAAACCCCACTTTAGCCTGGAATTCACAGTGATCCTCCTACCTTTCCCTGGGATTAAAGGTGTGTACCACCTACATCCAGTTTGAGATTTTATCTTAATTTTTGAAACCTCCAGACATCATACTTCATCTGAGTCCCTCAAACAGTATTAGGTTTATACTCTTTAGAAAGCCAGGAGGTGTGGTAGTGCACGCCTTTAATCACAGCCCTCAGGAGGCAGAGGTAGGAAGGAGTGCTACCTCTGAGTGCTGGGATTAAAGGTGTGCACCACCACGTCTGGTTTAAATTTTTCATTTTTTAATATTTTTTTATTTGAGAGAGAGAGAGAGAGAGAGAAAGAGAGAGCACGAGCGAGCGCGAGCAAGTGCTAAGGACTCCTGCCACTGCAAACAAACTCCAGACACGTGCCACTCTATGGATCTGTCTTACATTACATGGCACTTGGGAATCAAACCAGCAGGCTTTGCAAGAAAGTGCCTTTAATGACTAAAGTGTCTTCCCACCCCTGGAAAATAACTTTGAAATGTCCAATTGTTTCCTTGGTTTTTTGTTTCAGCTTTCTTCAGACCTCTTCTGACTATAAAATTAACCTCCACTGCTCAATCCATGGAATGAACACTTACTGTTTCATAAAACAAAATATTGTCCTATTCTGGAATAGAAATAAACTAAATTTTGTTAAGTTTGTCCTTTGACTAGGATAAAAACAATAAGATAAACAGGAGCCAGGAGTGGTGGCACATGCCTTTAATCCCAGCAATGGGGAGGCAGAGGTAGGAGGATCACCAGGAGTTCAAGGCCAGCCTGAGACTACAAAGTGAATTAATTCCAGGTTAGCCTGGGCTACAGTGAGACCCAGCCTCAAAAAATCAAAGAAAAAAGAAATAGAAAATTACACAAAGATCAGGAGGGGGCTGGAGAGATGGCCGAGTGGTTAAGGCACTTGCCTGCAAAGCCCAACAACCCAGGTTAGATTCCCTAGTGCCCACATAAGCCAGATGCACAAAGTGGCACATATGTCTAGATTTCTTTTGCATCAGCTAGAGGCCCTGGCATGCTCATTCTTCTCTCTCCTTGAAAATAAATAAACTGTTTTTTAAAAAAGTACTTAATATATACTACCTTCACACTGTATAAATATTTCAATTATCTTACATATGTATTTCACAGTAACAAACTTTTAATAAAGACCTTTGTGAATCAACTTTAACAAATGAGAACACATCAAAAACATGAGTACTGAGAACTTATACCAGGGATTCAGCAACACAGGAACCTTGACAGAAATAGTCCTGGAAAGTTTACATTAGCACACACATACAAAAGTGACTAGATGTGAAATGTTTTATAGAAAGTGTAAAGTTGTATCAGAACATGTTCGAGAAAGCTATGTGCAAATACATTTTGATTAGACAAATACTGCAAAGACCCTAGTAACCACTGCACAAATCTATCAGTACAATTCTCATCAGCATCCCCAAAAGGCATTTTAAGGATTTGTCAAGTTGAAATTAAAAGTACATGAGAGAAAGAGCCAGGGTGAGCATGAAGAACACCAGGATGCTCTGTGTCTCCTCCCCATTCCTGATCACACACATATGCTGAGACAAATACATTGTTATAAAATACAAACAGACCAATAGAATAGAGGGAAGAATCTTAAAAGAATCCCAATCTTGCATTTAAACCCAATACAAAAACTCTGGCATTGTGTATCAGTGGAGAAAAGATGAAAAAACCAATACAATAAAAATCTTCCAAAAGAAATATAAGAAAATGCTATTTTGTTTTGTTTTTGGTCTTCTTGAGGTAGGGTCTCACTTTAGCCCAGGCTGACCTGGATATTCACTCTGTAGTCCCAAACTGGCTCAAACTCACATAGATTCTCCTACCTCTGGCTCTCCAGCGCTGAAATTAAAGGCGTGCACCACCACACTGATTGAAAATACTATTTATAACACTGGGGCCGGGCGTGGTGGTGCACACCTTTAATCCCAGCACTTGGGAGGCAGAGATAGGAGGATCACCATGAGTTAGTTCAAGGCCACCCTGAGACTACATAGTGAATTCCAGGTCAGCCTGGGCTAGAGTGAGACCCTACTTCAAAAACAAAACAAAACAAAAAAAAACCACTGGGGGGCAGCACAGTACAGACTATTGGTCTAATTTGTTTGTACCAATATTTTGCACAGAGGAAGAATATCCATTTAGAAGAAATTCTGGTTTATGTAAAGACACCTACTATAACAATTTTATTTTTTTTTTAATTTTTAAAAAACATTGTATTTATTTGAGATACAAAGACAGAGACAATGAGAACAGGCACACAAGGGTCTCTAGCTCCTGCAAACAAACTCTAGACACATGTGTTGTGCATCTTGCTTTATGTGGGTAAGTGGACAATCGAACCTAGGCCAGCAGTCTTTAATATATTTTAAATATTAAAAAAACAAAAATAATCCAGCATAAACCAATAACAAAATGGGAAAGCGGACTTTAGTTGTACTATAAAACTGAAAAATTAAAATGAGCTAGGTACATTAGAAATGCATCAGATATATAATAAAAACAAGAATTTAAAAAGATATAAAACTAAATATTGAGCCGGGCGTGGTGGCGCACGCCTTTAATCCCAGCACTCGGGAGGCAGAGGTAGGAGGATCACCATGAGTTCAAGGCCACCCTGAGACTACATAGTGAATTCCAGGTCAGCCTGGGCTAGAGGGAGACCCTACCTCGAAAAAAAAAAAAAAACTAAAAAAACCCCAAAAAACAAAAAACTAAATATTGTGGGGCTGGAGAGATGGTTCAGTGGTTAAGGCACTTGCCTCCAGTGCCTAAGGCCCTGGGTTCAATTCCCCAGTACCCACATAAGCCAGATCCACAAGAATGGTGGCCCTGGTACGCTCTCACTCTCTCTCTTTCTCTCTCTCTCTTTCTCTCTGTGTCTGTATCTCTCTGCTTGAAAAATGAATAAATAAAATATTTTAAAAAAATAAAACTAAATATTGTGGGCTGGAGAGATTGCTCAGTGGTTAGTGTTTGCTTGTAGAGCAGAAGGACTGGTTTAATTCCCCAGTACCCACATAAAGCCAGATGCACAAGGTAGCACATGTGTCTGGAGTTTATTTGCAGTGGCTGGAGGCCCTGGCATGCCCACTCTCTCCCTCTCCCTCTCCCTCTTCCTCTCTCTCCCTCTCTCTGTCTTTCAAATAAATAAATTACTTAAATAAAAACTAGAGCTGGGCGTGGTAGTGCACACCTTTAATCCCAGCACTCGGGACGCAGAGGTGGGAGGATTGCTCTGAGTTCTAGGCCACTCTGAGACTATTTAGTGAATTCCAGGTCAGTCTGGGCTAGAGTGAGACCCTATATGGAAAAAGAAAACCAAAACCAAACAAAAAACCTAAACAAATAAATATTGGGCTGAAGAGATGGCTTAGCGGTTAAGGCGTTTGCCTGCAATGCAGAAGGACCTGAGTTTGATTCCCCAGTGCACATGTAAAGCCAGATGCACAAGAGAGCACATGTGTCTGGCATTCATTTGCAGTGGCTGAAGGCCCTGTCATGCCCATTCTCTCTGTCTCTCTGCCTCTCTCTCTCTTTCTCTCTCTCAAATAAGTAAATATTTTAAAAAATCACTTCTTTAAAAATTAATTAATTAATTAATTAATATTGCCTGGGCTGGAGAGATGGCTCATCGGTTAAGGCACTTGCCTCCAGTGCCTAAGGCCACAGGTTCAATTCCCCAGTACCCACATATGCCAGCCCCACAAGGTGGTGGCCCTGGTGCTTCCATTCTCTCTCTCTCTCTCTCTCTCTCTCTCTCTCTCTCTCTCTCTCTCTCTCTCTATTTCTCTGCTTGAAAATGAATAAATAAAATATTTTAAAAAAATAAATAAATATTGCCTATACCACTAACTAAGAAAAGACCACAACTCTATGTTTCATATAGAGGTAGGTACAAGCTGAAGGATAACAATATCTATAGGAAGAATGTATATCCAGAAAGAGTAAGGAAAAAAGAGACGTTAGCTGTGCATTGAACATTTTCTTACCTTTAAAAAAGACATTTCAAACAAATATGGCAAGACATTGGGACATATTTAAAACAATATAGTGGGTTGGGAGATGGCTCAGTGGTTAAGGCACTTGCCTGCAAAGCTTGTTAAACCTGGGTTCGATTCCCCAGTACCCATGTAAAGCCAGATGCACAAAGTGGTGCATACATCTGGAATTCATTTGCAGTGGCTACAGGCCCTGGTGTGCTCATTCTCTCACACTCTATCTCTCTCTCTCCTTGCAAATAAATAATATTAAACAAACCAGCATATCATGGAGGTTGACATGAGTTTCTTCTGTATTATTTTCTGATAGAAATAGTTCATTAACTTTAAAGGTTTTATTTGTGTGTATGTGTGGTGTATATATGTGCATGTGCCCATGAAGCACTCCACGTGCTCATCTGCAGTGGGGTGCACTCACCTACAGTGGCTCCATTACTCTTCCACCCATTCTTATTTGAGCTGCTTCTTACAGGTCCTGGAGTCTGCCTATTTCTTGAGAGCTTCAAAGATTCTCTGGTCTCTTCTTCCCTATGTGACTGGGGCTTTAGTGCATGTAACCATGCCCAGTTGTTTATATGTGTGCTGGTCATCACACGTGAGAGGCCTCCATAGACCCTCATGGTTGTATAGTAAATGCTTTCTCTCCAGCCCTGTACTAGATGATTTTTAAAGGTAGCTCCTGGTTCTCAGAGCACTGATTACCAGTCACACACTCACTTGCTGGGGTCCATGTTTTCTTTTCCCCTTCAGTTGCTCATGGCCTTCACAGTAGTGGGCACCAGCACCTGTCAGAAGCACCTCTTAACTAAGTAGTTGTCAAGCAACTAAGTAAACACAGTCAGCACTCAGAAGGACTCAATTTCTAAAGTAACCAAACCTCTAGGCCCTCTGATCCTTACTCCTTCACAATCATTTCATGATTTTCTCTTTGCTAAAGAGTTTTATCTAATTTGTCTTTTCTGTAGTTTTTTTGGTACCCTTTACTATTTCAAAGAATACTAGCTGGATTTAGTTAACTGGATTCTTGTTACTTTATAAAAATCTTATGAAACTCACTTCTGACCATATTTTCTAAAGTTTTGAAGACTTTTTTGTTGTTTTATGAGGTAAGGTCTCTCTCTAGCCAGGCTGACTGGGAATTCACTATGTAGTCAGGCTGGTCCAAAACTCCTACCTCTGCCTCCAGAGTGCTGTGTGTGATTAAAGGCATGCACCATCATGCCCAGCTCAAGACTTGTTTTGAAGACTCCTCTGAAGCTAAGCATGGTGGTACATACTTATAAATCCAGCAATGAGGAGCTAAGGCAAGAGGATTGAAAGTCTGAGGTCAGTACACAGGGGACACTGTCTGAAGAAAATAATTTTTTTTTCTTTTTGGCTTTTCGAGGTAGGGTCTCCCTCTAGCCCAGGCTGACCTGGAATTTACTCTGTAGTCTCAAGCTGGCCTCGAACTCACAGCAATCCTCTTACCTCAGCCTCCCGAGTGCTGGGATTAAAGGCATGCACCACCACCAAGCCTAATAACCCAGGTTCAATTCTCCAGTACCATGTAAAGCCAGATGCAGCAGCTGCTGAAAGCCCTGGTGTAACCATTCTCTCTTTCTTTATCTCTCTGCTTAAAAATAAATAAATAAGCCAGGCGTGGTGGCACACGCCTTTAATCCCAGCACTCGGGAGGCAGAGGTAGGAGGATCGCCTTGAGTTCAAGGCCACCCTGAGACTACATAGTGAATTCCAGGTCAGCCTGGGCTACAGCGAGACCCTACCTCAAAAAACCAAAAAAGAAAAATAAATAAAAATATATAACAAAACCTTTCATGGGTTCAGAGAAATGACTCAGTGGATAAAATGCATCCTATACAAGCATAAAGACCTGAGTTCAGATCCCCAGCACCCATGTAAATGCTAGGTGGGCATGGTGGCCCGCCTATAATCCCAGCACTCTGGAGGCAGAGACAGGCTTTCCCCAGGACAAGCTGGCTACTAGATTAGCTGAATCAGTAAGCTCTGGGTTCAAGTGAGAGCCCCTGTCTTGATTAGAAGAATGACTGAGGAAGACACTCACCATTAACCTCTGCTGGCTTCCACATGCATGTGCACACACACACACACACACACACACACACACACTACACCTGCAGAAACAAAAGTTTTTTTTCTTCAGAAATCACAATTTTTGTCTTATAGAAGATGACTAAGCATATCTTAGAACGGTAAGTATGTAATGCTGTGACTTCAAACAACTAAATAAAACATCCATTTGTAAAGGTGGCCTACACAAGAAAGTGTGATATAAGAACTGAAAAAAAGCTAACTTAGTAAATTAAAAATATGTGTACAAGTAGAAAAGATTCTCACATGAGTGGTCTGACGAGATGTTGTGTGGAACCAAAACAAAGTCATCCGTGTCACAAGAAGAGTTCTTGCTACTAGTACTGGCAGAATCTTTGGACACTTGTAGAAAGTTAGGAGGACCCAATGGTGGGGAGGATAAGTTTTCTTCCTGAATATGCTGCATATCTGGAAGGGACTAAAATTAACAACATAAAATTAAAACTGGCCTAGTAATCAAATAAGAGTCAGAATAGCCTAAGGAATATCTTTTTGCTATAAAGTGAATATAAAGTTTTATTTAAGATTAAAGATCCATTTGAAAAAAATCTTTCTTTTAGAAAAATCACAGTTTTAATAACTTTTACATAGGACTTCTGAAATATTTTCCAGAAATGATACTTAAAAACATATCATCACTTATCACATGTACATGTCTACCTCTCCTAAAGATTTTGAGGTTTGTATCCTTATAAACCTCTCCAGTTCCAGCTCATGGCCTTGTATAGAAAATAGTAGCTTTTTACTTAATGACTGTAAAGATAAAATGCCCGGGAGCTTTAAATTACTCACATCCTATCTATAAAAAGGTTCTAAGTCTGCAGAAGAAAACATTGCACATGGGAAAGTGAGAGAGACCGTATAAGAGAATAGGCAAGTCAATATGGGCAACTGTCTGTTACACCAGAGGGTAATTTACACTCACCAAAGGAAGATTTTTGAACACCTTACAGGTGTGTGTGTATTCTTTTTGTTTGTTTGTTTGTTTGTTTGTTAAAGGAAGAAGGTAGTTTGTCTGAGATAGATAGGAAGGGAAGAAAGATACAGAATTATTTTTAAACAAATACTAGGCATAATCAGCTATGTACATTTTGGCATTTGCCAAGTTCAGATTCCAGTAATAACTCGTAACGGAATACCTGGGTTATACAATGATTCTTGAACATTTTTATAACTTATTTTCTTGTGTTAAGTCTAAAACTGTTTTAATCTTTGTTCCTATTTCAGAAAAGAAAAAAAAGTGCATCATGCTCTTTCTTTTTTTTGGGAGGGGGGTGGGTTCCAAGGTAGGCTCTCACTCTAGCCCAGGCTGACCTAGAATTCACCATGTTGTTTCAGGCTGACCTGGTAATCACAGCAATACTCCTACCTCAGTCTCCTGAGTGCTGGTACTAAAGGCATACACTGTGGCCCATCAATGCTCTTTAAGCTCAAAGTTAAAAACCTAGAATACTCCAGGATCTTTTTTTAAATTTTCTTGGCTTATTTTGTTCTTTTTTTGTTTTGGGGTTTTTTTTTATGTTCTCTCAAGACAGTGTCTCACTCTAGTACAGATTGACCTGGCACTCACTCTGTGGTACCAGGGTGGCCTCAAACTCACAGGGATCCTACCTCTGCCTCCCAAGTGCTGGGTTTGTGAAAGGCATGGGCCACTGCCCAGCTTCACTTCAGTTTTTGCATGTGTGTATAGGCATGCCAAGGACTTATACTGCTGCATACACGCACTAGATGCTTGCATCAAGGTTTTTTTTATTGTCCATAATGAGTTACATTATTTAGTGAGCAAACAATGAGTTGTTATTCCCAATTCATGCAATCATGAAGACATAAAAACCTGAGTTTAGATCCCCAGCACCCACTCAAAAGCCATTTATGGCAGCACATACCTGTAATCCCAGCCCTGGGAGGATCCCTGACGCTTGTTGGCCAGCTAGTATAGCCTATTTGGTGAGTTCCAGGTTCAGTGAGAGACCCTATCTCAAAAGGGGGGCTGCTGGAGAGATGGCTCAGTGGTTAAAGGCACTTGCTTACAGTGCCTTATGGCCTGGGTTTAATTCCCTAGTACCCACATAAAGCCAGATGCACAAAGTGATACACGCATCTGGAGTTTGTATGCAATGGCAAGAGATCCTGGTGGCCATTCTCTCTCTCTCTCTCTCAAATAAATAAAAAATAAATTTAAAGTAATAAGATGTACAGTGATTGAGGGCAGGACTCCCAACCTCTGGTTTCCACATGCACACATATACACACAAATATACCATAAACACATGCAAAAAATAAAAAAATAGGCATATATGCTTCTAACACTGATTGAGTTAGCTATCTATTGTCCATATGCTTAAATTAAGTTATTTAAACTGGGTGTGGTAACACACAACTTTAATCCCAGCACTCAGGAGGCCAAGGTAGGAGGACTGCTGTGAGTTCAAGGCTAGGCTGGGAATACAGAGTGAATTCCAGGTCAGCTTGGGCTATAGCAAGACCCAACCTGGAAAAAACAAAAATAAATAAATAGATTATAGATAGATAAGGTAGAAAACAATTGAGGAAGACATCTAACATCAACTTCTGGTCTCCATTTGCACTTGCACACATGTGCATATATGCCTATACACATGTGCCCACACATACATGCACCCACACATGCATGCATTCACACCACACACATGGAAACAAAAAAAGAAGGTGGAAGCATCTAAGCATGCTTCCTTCCTCTCTCCCTCTGGCCTCATCATTCCTGTTGTTACCCCCTACAACTCTCCCCACACAGCCTGAGCCTAGCTCCAGTTTTGTTCTTGCTACTCAATAGCTCCCATTCAGCAGAACTCCAAAAGGTTTCTGCCAAAGTCAATTTCCCATTCAATATTCCTAATTCCAGGCTGTCTTTTTCTGATCCTTCATTCATTCTACCATCTCACATATTCTTTTCTCCCTCAGTTAGATTTTCCAGTTCTTTTTTTTTTTCTTGGTTTTTCGAGGTAGGGTCTCTCTCCAGTCCAGGCTGCCTGGAATTCACTATGGAGTCTCAGGGTGGCCTTGAACTCACGGTGATCCTCCTACCTCTGCCTCCCGAGTGCTGGGATTAAAGGCATGTGCCAACCACGCCTGGCTTTCCAGTTTTTTTTACTACTTTAAACTTTGTTTTTCATATTATCACATCATGTCATATATACTTCATAATATTAGATGTAAGTTATTAAGTATTTACAATAGGCTCTTTCCACCTAATACCACCACCACAGCCTAGAAGAAGACAAGTAGCACTAGTTTCAGATGAGGACATTAATCTCAGTTCCCTATCCATCCCTCCTCCTTTTCTCCCTCCATCCCTTCTCTTCCTTCCTTCCCAGCTCAGATCTATACCCCTCCCTACACATTTCTCTTTCCTTAATTCCACTCCAGGTTTTGGTAACATCTGTGCACCACCTAAGACTTCTGGGCTGTCTGAGCTGTCTCCTGCTTTCCTTCTCCCCGGTCAATCAGGCAATCTGATTGCTGGCATCTGCATAGCCTGGCAGCTGGGGGCTTTCTTATCCTGCCTTTCCTGCCCTGTCCCTCCCTCTCCTCTTAAACTGTGCTGCTCTGGGCCAATAATAAAATATTCCTACACCAACATACTAGTCTCAGAATTTCTGTATTCAACCTCTAACAACCATATGATTGGTTTGTGGAAAGAATGTGGAAGAGTTTGGAGCGGTGGGCTAGAGATGACCTAGAGTACTATAAGCAGAACATAATGGATTATGTGAGTTTGGAAGACCAGAATGCCGACAGAAATGTAGACAAGAAAGACTGTGCCAATGAGGTTTCAGACAATAATAATGACTATCAGGGACTGGATTAGAGGCCATTCATATTATATTCAGGCAAATAATCTGGCTGTATTATGCCTGTGTCCTGAAATTTTGAGTAGGCCCTGGTGCGCCCATTCTCTCTCTCTGCCTCTTTATTCCTTTTTCTCTCTCTCTAGAATAAATGATTTTTTTAAAAAAAGTTCCAGAGAGCTGTTGAGGCCAGAAAAAATGGAACAGGGTCAGATTCCCTGCAAGGAGCTCCTGAGTGGGCTGTAAATGAAAGGGAAACTATCAGAGTCCAGATGATACCATCACAAGCCACAGATGCAGGTCATAAAGCTAAAGGTTGTGGTGTTTGCCCTGCTGAATTTTGGTCTGTCTTAGTCCAATATTTCCTTGCTCCCTTTTGGAATGAGAATGCTTAAATTGGCCATTATATGTTAGAAGTACATAACTTTTTGTTTTTTTTTTTTTTTTGTTTTTTTTTTTTTTTTTTTTTTTTTTTTTTTTTTTTTTTTTTTTTTTTTTTTTTTTTTTTTTTTTTTTTTTTTTTTTTTAAATCAATTTATTTTATTTTTTTAAAAATATTTTATTTATTCATTTTCAAGCAGAGAAAAACAGAGAGAGAGAGAGAGAGAGAGAGAGAGAGAGAGCGCACAAGGGCGACCACCTTGTGGGTCTGGCATATGTGGGTCCTGGGGAATTGAACCCAGGGCCTTAGGCACCTCTGGAGGCAAGTGCCTTAACCTCTGAGCCATCTCTCCAGCCCCTAAATCAATTTATTTATTTGCAAGCAGAGAGTGAGAGACAGAAAGAAAATGGGTGCAACAGGGAATCTAGCCACTGCAAATGAACTCCAAATGCATGTGCCACTTTGTATAGCTGGCTTTACATGAGTACTGGGAAGTGAACCCAGGTCATTAGGCTTTGCAGGCAAGTGCTTAAACTGCTGAGCCACCTCTACAGTCCATAACTTGTTTATTAATTTAATTTTACAGAGGCCCATAATTAAGAGATTGCCTTGTGTCTTAGAAGAGACTTTGGACTTTTGAGCAGTGTTAAAACTGTATGACTATGAGGTCTTTTTATCATCAAGATGGCCTGAGTCTCGATGGGCCAAAATTGGAATATTACAATTTTTCCTTTGTGGCTTTTTTTTTCAAGGTAGGGTCTCACTCTAGCCCAGATTGGCCTCAAACTCATGGTGATCCTCTGACCTCAGCCTCAAGTGGCCGAATATTACACACTGAGTAATAAATGGGGTCCCCCACAGGCATGTGCATTTGAGTACTTACTCCCCAGCTGGTGGGGCTGTTTCAGGAGATAGTAGAACCTTTTAGACCTGGGATCTAGCTGGCAAAATATAAGGCCAATGGGATGGGGCTTATAGTCCTACCCAAGGCCCTCTCTGCTTCCTGATCCACACAGATGTGAGGAAGTTCTGGCTGCCACAGGTACAAGCCACTCCTGCCTCCATGTTTTCCCCACCACGATAGGATGTATTCCCTTCAAACCATGAGCTAAAATAAACTCTTCCTCAAGTTTCTTCTTTCAGGCATTTTATCATAGCAAGAAAAAAGTAAATAGCCCACCCAGTGTGGTTTTCTTTTGTAAATATTCCAAATGCACATAAGAAATATACAGTTTTTTTCTCACCTTCCAATTATTATTATTTTAATTAATTAATTTTTTGTTTGTTTAGAGGTAGGATCTTGCACTAGCCCAGACTGACCTGGAATTCACTATGTAGTCTCAGAGTGGCCTGAAACTCACATCCACCTACCTCTGCCTTCCCAAGTGTTGGGGTTAAAGGTGAACATCACTATGACCAGCTCACCTCTTAATTTTTTTAATTCACAGAAATTTAAATCCAATTAGCAAATATGCCTTTTCTATTTCATTTGTCTTTTCAGAATTGTACAAAAAAGTTTCTTTTTTCCCTTCCCTCCCTTCCTTTCTTCCTTTTCTGGTTTTCAAGATCATGAATTAGCAGAAGGATGCTTTAGCTATGGCTAATATGTTTCTCAGGAAAAGAGTAACAGTTGCTATTGCCTGTGAATTGACAATGTACTAGACACTCTAGTAAGAGCTTATGCTCATTTATCCTTGAAGAAGGAGGTAAACTATACTCACTCAACATATAAAGAAACAGGTAAGAGAGGTTAGGACACTCATCCCAATTAATAGGCAAGTAGAGCATGTTGGAGCTCCCAAGCCCTCTCTTAAATCACTAAATTGCCTCAACTGGCTAATCACACAATGACCTCCTTATATGGCTGTCCCACCTTGGTGTCAGTAGAATTCAAGAAATTCCTGTCCATCTGGCTAATCTGGAAAACACAACAGTTATCACAAGAGCCCCTGAGCTTTCAGCTATTAAAAAGTCTCTGTCATAGTTTGATCCAGGTGTCCCCCACAAACAAACGAATGTGTTCTGGGTAATCAATCCTCAGCTGATAGCAGTTTGTATTTTACAACCTCGATGGAGCTGTGTTGTTGGGGGTGGGTTTATGGGGATTATAAGCCAGCTTCCCCTTGCCAGTATTTGGCACACCTTCCAGCAGCTGTTTCCAGTGCTGTGGCAGAGGTGATGTCCACCCCTCTGCTCATGCCATCGTTTGCCCTGCCAAGATGGAGTCTCCCCTAGAGTCCATAAGCCAAATAAACCCATTCCTCCACAAGCCATTTTTGTTTGGGTTCTTTCTGTGCAGCTGACCACAACAGTCTCAAAGTCATAAGGATAAAACAGAGATTTGGGATAAGGGTCAGTCTAACAAAACACAGAAGAAAGCTATAGCTAGAAACTTGGCAGATAGAATGGGGAAAAGCAACCAGCAGAGAATTAGTAATCCACGGAGACAAAGACAAGCATGTGAACTGGAGAGAACACAGCCATGGAGGAAATAGCTTGGAAACATCATGAGACACAAGAGTTTTGAGTGAAGGCTACCCTAAAGGGCCAGTAATCACAATGAAAAGAAGCCAACTCCAGGTCATTTCTCTATTATTGGAAATCCCATGTAACCCAAACACATATGGCATCCAGAAAGCAATTATTTATTGCTTATCTACCGAAAAAGGGTATTGTTTGCATGTATCACCAAAACCCCAAAGGACATAAGAAGGTAGTACTGTACTCATTGATAAGAGGAAAATGGCATAGAGCGGTGACATTTCTTGCTCAAATCACCAGCTAAGTAAGGGCACAGGTTCAAAGGCAAGTCCACTTGACCTAGCACATATGTGTTTTCTTCTAAACCTCAAATGCATTAGTAAACACTACCCACAGACTGAATACCCACTGTGGATTTGTGGGCTGAATTTGTGCAGACAGCCAATAGCACTAACTCTGAAATCACTTTTAATAAAATCAGAACTTACCGGTGGAGAGGCAAAACGACAAGATGGAGAGCTACCACAGGAGCTTCCAGCGACAGAGCCAGAATACACAGGCACTGGGACTGGGCAAGCTGGGAAAGGAAAAGAGCCACAGAGCTACAATATGTTGTAGTAGATTCTAAGACCTAATAGAACAAGATGTCAAAACTACTATATCTTCAAACTAGCTAAAAATCTGTATTCACTTATTTCTTATAGCTTCTTTGGATGAAACTAAAAATGAAGCAACTACTAAAACTTTTTAAACCTGGGTGTGGAAAGTAAAACAAAACTGCTGTTGAATACACACAACTATTATTTAGGGAAAGCTCAAGGAAATCTTGAAGGGAAAAATAAAAAAAAATCAATTAATTTAAAAAACAATACTAAATTTATCCTTCAGCTTACTGATTTATTCTGTAACTAAGAAATGTAAAAATGGGCACTTACATTTTTTAACTGGAACTTGCTCAAGAAAGGGGTGGCTAAAAAATGCTTCTGTAATGAAAAATGAGAATGCAATCTTTAAACAAAAAGATACTGACTAATAGATAAGTTAACTAATCATAGTAAAAAGGAGGCAGGAAAAACAGAATTATATTGGAGCAAAAGAAATACAAAATAGTAACTTGACAAAAAGAGAGCAGGAGAATATAATCAAATTATATCCTCAATAAAAAATGTTTTTAAAAAAAGACTAGCAGAGGACTGGAGAGATGACTCAGCAGTTAAGGCGCTTGCGAGCAACACCTAAGGACCCTGGTTCGATTAATGGATAAAGGTCCTGGTGCTTCCATATTCTCTCTCGCTCTCTCTCTCTCTCCTTGTAAATAATCAAAATATTTTATTAAAAAGACTAGCAAAACTAATCAATACTAATTAATATGGCTCTACAAAGATATATTGGTCCTTTAACTTCTGCAAAAAACAAAATCATATAGCATAATAGTTATAATGGCTATATTGTTGAGATATAACACAAATGTACTATGTATGACAAATAAAACATTACTGGGGAAGAAGGATGTTACATCAAAAAACAAAGTTCCTTTTCTTTAAAATTTTTTATTTATTTGTAAGCAGAGAGAGATAGAGAGAATGGGCATGACAGGGCCTTCAGCTGTGGCAAACAGACTCCAGATGCATGTGCCACTTTGTGCATTTGGCTTTCCCTTGGGTACTGGACAAATGAACTAAGCTAGATCGCTAGGCTTTTAAGGCAAGTGCCTTAACTGCTGAGCTATCTTCTCCAGCCCACAGAGGTTTTTTTTTTTTTTTGTGTGTGTGTGTGTGTGTTTTTGGTTTTTCGAGGTAGGGTCTCACTCTAGCCCAGGCTGACCTGGAATTCACTATGTAGTCTCAGGGTGGCCACCAAAGTTTCTTTATTGGAACTCAACTAGCATTTATGTAGAGTAGACTGTGATAAATATTATAATCTCTAAAAGCAACCATTATAAAAACCAATCAATAATAAGAAATTTATATAATAATAAGGAATTTAAATGGTATACTATAAAATAACCTGGTAAAATGGTATACTATACAACAAATATTACCCATTGGCTGACATCTCTGAAATTTGTCCCCAGTCTGGACTTCACCTTAGAAATTCAAGTGCCCTCTGACATTTAAATATCCAGTGGTTATTATAAATATAATATGTCCAATTAGAATTCCTCTTCTGATCCCTCCAACCTTCTCTATTCAGCCTTTCCCATTTCTGACACTGACAGTTACATCCTGTCAGTTGCTCAGGACAAAACTCCTGGAGTCATCCTTAAGTCCTTAAGGGCCTCTAGCAGTGGCAAATAAATTACAGACACATACACCACTTTTTGCATCTGGCTTTATGTGGGTACTGGGGAACTGAACCTGGGTCACTAGGCTTTGCAGGCAAGTGCCTTAACTGCTCAGCCATCTCTCCAGGCCTTCTCTGAAATTTCTATATATTTTTAAAAAATCTTTTCAGAATGCTTAAAATTAGAAAGCACACAAAACTTGAAGATACTACTTACCAAAGTCCATTCTATCTTTTTGGTTTCTCTGAAGCAAACCCAAAAGGAGATTAGCCAAATAAGGTGATGTTTCTCTAGGAATACTGAAGGAAAAAAAAAAATCAGCAGTGAATTCCATATTTACATACTGACTGTATTGCTTTCGCCTTCAGTATATTAAATGGAAAATGTACATGTAGGCTCACAAATATCACATCTAGAAAAGAAGATCTGACAAAGTATCATTCCTTTAAGTGAGAAAAAAACATTGTAATAACCTTGATAATTACCACCAATTTGAAAGGATTCTTGTATGTGCTTATTAGTGTTATTCATTATAAGTGTCTGCAAATGTAAAGTACTTAACAAGCACAGACATCTTGTGTTTTAACAGAACTTGTATTAATAGTTGTTATAAAATTCTCAATGGGAAAAAAGCTTCCTCTAATTCTGTCTAGAAAAGGGCAAAACTTAATCAAATACAAGTGAGAAGTAATAGAATATTTAATACTCCATATGAAAATGACAAAGCAACTAAAAAATGAGGAACAGGAATATACAAGCCATGGAATAAAAATCTATTAAAATACATTAAGGCAAATAAAATAAGCAAACTTCACAAATGAGAATTAAAATTAATAGCTAATTGGTTCTTTTTCATTTGTAAGACATCACTTTTTTTTTTTTTTTTTTGGTTTTTCGAGGTAGGGTCTCACTCTATCCCAGGCTGACCTGGAATTCACTATGTAGTCTCAGGATGGCCTTTGAACTCACGGCTATCCTCCTAACTCTGCCTCCCAAGTGCTGGGATTAAAGGCATGAGCCACCATGCTCGGCAACATCACTTCTTATGTTTTAACATTCCATGTTGGTAAAAATGTGGGAAAGGAGTATTCTGGTATATTAGAATAGTCTATTTGGAGAGCACACTTTTCTGTCCAACATTTTCATGTCTAGCAGTCCACTGAAAAAAAAGGTGCACAGTGCCAGCGTGGTGGTGCATGCCTTTAGTCCCAGCACTCAGGAGGCAGAGGTAGGAGGATCGCTGTGAGTTCAAGGCCAGCCTGAGACTACATAGAGAATTCCAGGTCAGCCTGGGCTAAAGGAAGACCCTACCTCAAAAAAAAAAATCACAAAAGCACAAAGGTGTATTCTATTCCCCACACACATACTTCACCAAAGCTTATTTCTAGAACCAAGAAATGAAAACAACAGGGATTTGATTAAATAAAATACAGAACATCTAATTATGAACTACATGTAGCTATTAAAAAGCATAAATAGCTTTCTACATACTGTTGCTGAACATCTAAAATACACTATAGAGTAAAAAAGAAACAAAACCAGGAATGATAATGCATGCCATAATCCCAGCTCAGGAATTAAAGGTATTTGCTTGCAAAGCCTGCTGGCATGGGTTCACATAAAGCCAGATGCCAAAAGTGGCACATGTATCTAGCATTTGTTTACAGTTGTAAGAGACCCCCTTCAGATACAAGTGCAAATAAATAATTTTTTTTTTGGTTTTTCCAGGTAGGGTCTCGCTCTAGTCCAGGCTGACCTGGAATTCACTATGTAGTCTCAGAGTGGCCTTGAACTCACGGCAATCCTCCTACCTCTGCCTCCTGAGTGCTGGGAATTAAAGGCGTGCACCACCATGCTCGGCTAATAATAAATTTTTAAAAGAATATTTGGAATGATACACAGCAAATTTTGTGATCTCTACAAAACAGGGCTCAGTCTAGAGAGAAATTTATTTTCTACTTTACACACATTTCTATACTGTTTACCTCCCCACAAAAACCATATATAACTTCATCACTTCTGTAATGTTTTGTTAAATTTGACTTTTTTTGGGGGGGGGTTGACGTAGGGTCTCACTCTAGCCCAGGCTAACCTGGAATTCACTATGTAGTCTCAGGGTGGCCTTGAACTCAAGGTGATCCTCCTACCTCTGTCTTCTGAGTGCTGGGATTAAAGGCGTGTGCCACCTCACCTGGCTACTTTACATTTAAAAAAATATTCTTATGTATTTGTGTCATGGTTTGATCCAGGTGTCCCCCACAAACAAATGAATGTGTTCTGATAGATTGATCCTCAGCTGATGGCAATTTGGGAATTAGAACCTCACTAGAGCTGTGTTGTTGGGGCGGGCTTATGGGGTTATAAGCCAGCTTCCCCTTGCCAGTATTTGGCACACCTTCCTGCTGCTGTTTGCAGTGCTGTGGCAGAGGTGATGTCCAGCCCTCTGCTCATGCCATCGTTTTCCCTGACAGGATGGAGTCTCCCCTCGAGTCCATAAGCCAAATAAACCCATTCCTCTACAAGCCACTTTTGTTTGGGTTCTTTCTGCGCAGCAACTAAGAAGCTGACCGCAATAATTTGCAAGCAGAGAGAGATAGAAGAGAGACAGACAGAGACAGAATGGGCACGTCAGGGCCTCCAGCCGCTGCAAATGAACTCCAGATGCATGTGCCACTTTGTGCGGGCAATGAAGAATCAAACTTGGGTCATTAGGCTCTGTAAGCAAGTACCTTAACCACTGAACCATCTCTCCAGCCTTTACTTTACATTTTAAAATGTCATTTAAAAATGACAGGCTGGGAAATTGGCTCAGTGATCAAAAGCACTTATTTGTAAAGCCTGCTGGCTCAGGTTCTATTTCCTAGTATCCACATAGAGCCAGATGCACAAAGTGGTGCATGGATCTGGAGCATATTTGCAAGAGGCCCTGAAGTACCCATTCTCTCTTTCTCTCTATCCACTCCCCTTTGCAAATAAATAAATTAAAATTTAAAAATGATGGGCTGGAGAGATGGCTCAGCAGTTAAGGCACTTGCCTCCAGTGCCTAAGGCTCCTGGTTCAATTCCCCAGGTCCCACATAAGCCAGACCCACAATGTGGTGGCCCTTGTGCGCTCTCTCTCTCTCTCTCTCTCTCTCTCTCTCTCTCTCTCTCTCTCTCTCTCTCTCTGCTTGAAAATGAATAAATAAAATATTTTTTAAAAAAATTTAAAAATGAAGTTGGGCATGGTGGTTCACACCTATATTCTCAGCACTTGGGACTACAAAGTGAGTTCCAGGTCAGCCTGGGCTAAAGTGAAACCCTGGTACAGTACTACCTATGTACCTCTGATGTGTTAGCAACTTTCTAATTTTCTGTTGTAACATTACTGTATACTGAAAAACAGATGAATAGAAATGCACAGAACATAAAGTTCAAATAAATAACACTATATTCACAAATAGTAAAACCTCGTCAGAGAAAAGTGGTGATGCATGTGTGTAACCCCACCACATGGAAAGTTGAGGCTGGGGGAGGATAGTGAGTTTGAGACTACAGAGCAAGAGTGTCTCAATTGAAGCAAACAATCCTAATGTAATACAAACATAATGTCAACACATACCTAGGCATTAAGCTCCTGTTTTTTTCATAAAACATCCTTAGATCTTGAGGACTACTGGCCTGTTTAAGAAGAAAAAAACAAAGTCACTTTTCCTCACTAAAGGGGAGCAAAACTTCCAAATCATATGGCAAACTGACATTCTTACTAGAACATAGACAGAACACGGACAGTTGAATGAGCAATAGTTGGACATGAGGGACTTAAAAGAACTTACATAATGCACAAATTCTGCACATCTGGGTACACTGTACCTGTTCTGAAGTTCAACTCTCAAAAAAATGCAACAGAACTCCTGCTCTGGAGATCACATGGCCTACCCAACACGTACATTATTACTGTGTACAATCTAGGTCTATTTTACTCTGGGGCTATCAAAGGACTAAAGGAAAGAATTATGTGTACAACCACTAACCACTCTTCCCCATAGCAACAGCACTCTTATAGAAATAGCCGCTGGATTAGTGAAACTGCATCCACACACAAAACACACTGGGAAATAAAAGTGAATAACCTGCTGTGTTATTCATTTCTTTTCTTTTCTTAAGTTATTATTTATTTTATTTTTTGCAAGGGAAGAAAAAGAGAAAGAGAGGGAAGGGGAGAGAGAGAGAACATGGGTGTCTAGCTACTGCAAATGAACTCCAGATGCATGTGTACTTTGTGCATCTGGCTTTACATGGGTGCTGGGGAATAGAGCCTGGGTCATTGGGTTTTGTAGGCAAGCACCTTAACCACTGAGCAATCTCTCCAGCCCTCATTTCTTTTTATATCATGCTGGGCCACAGTTCATTTAGTTCAAATTTTTAGACTCAAAACTGTGACTAAGATAACATAACATGGCAATATGAACTCAAAAGAAGTTCTCATATTATTCTCTTCAGATCAGCCTCTTAACAGCATGCTAGGAAAGAGGATGAAAGAATGAAAATTATTTCTATAAAGATTCAATATTACCGCCTTCTCATTCAGCAGTATCAGAAGAGAGTTGCAGACACACTGTCAGTGGTCACCCAGAACAGACCCGTACCTCGTGTGGATTTCAAGAGCTCAAAACCAGACTAAGCAGAAAGAACTTTTGTCAGCCATTCAGCAAGCAGGAAGAGCTGAGTTTGGCATACCCACTTCCCACCAGATCCTAGCCCTGACTCTGTTTTCACTAGCCTGGAAAACATCTACTAGCCTTCATGCCCAGTACAGCTACAAACGACAGGCAGATACAAGGGGAAAGCAAACAATGTTCTGGCTTTAATCAACATTAACTAACTGCTAAATGAGAAGATCCTAAAACTGAGGATATAAGAAAAAGTTGGGTTACCTGAAAAGGTGGTTTTCCAACTAGGCATTGATATATCACTGTTCCTATGCTCCACAAATCTGCCTTAGCATCATAATGTTGAGACATAATAACCTCAGGAGCCTGTAACAGAAATTCAGGATACATGCATTATGTGAGTTACATAATTAATGTTCATGTATTAACTCACTGGTAATGAACATGTCTCCTAACTACCAACAATATTAAATTACTGTGATATTACCCTAATCAAATGATAGTACAATGAACTCAGAACTACATTCTCAAAAATAATGTTGCATAAAAAGGAGAAACAGGGCCAGGAGAACTGGGCTGAATACTAGACTATCCATGATTCCCTGCCCCAAGGACTGATCCAGACCACCCACGGAGGAGGATATCCAGCTGATCGGGGATGGGAAAGAGGGGCATTGGGGAACTGGGGATAACAACTCATCGTTTGCCCACTAAATAATGTAACTCATGATGGACAATAAAAAAAAGGAGAAACATATATCACTATTATTTCTACTGACTAGAATATCTACATACTACAGCAAGAGTATTAAAATAATAAAGAAAAACATATCAATTAGATAACAAAAGCTGGAATCAGGGGAAGGTACAAAAGGGAGTCGGACTGTCTCAAATATTGTTTTCTCTTTTTAAATTTTGTCTATTTGCAACCAGAGAGATAGAAGAGACAGAGATAATGGGCATGCCAAGGACCTCTAGCTGCTGCAAATGAACTCCAGATGCATTGCCTGCCTGTGCATCTGTCTCCACATGAGTACTGGAGGTCATAAGGCTTTGCAGGCAAGCACCTCAACTACTGAGCCATCTCTCCAGCTCTCAAATATTGTTTCCTTAAAAAAAAAATCAAGGCCAAGGCTGGAGAGATAAGATAGCACAGTTCAAGTGCTTCCCTTATAAGAATGAGAGAGAGTCTGATTCCCAGAGACAATGTAAAAAAGCCAGGTTTGATGTTGCAGGCTTATAATCCTAGCACTGGAGAAGCAGATCCTTGGGGCTTGCTGGCTATCTAGTCTAGCTTATATAGCAAGCTCCAGGCCAATGAAAAACCTTGTGTCCCCTTTCCCCCAAAAAGCCAGGCATAGTGGCACACACCTTTAATCCTAGCACTTAGAAGGCAGATTTAGGAGAATTATCATGAGTTCAAAGCCACCCTGAGATTACACAATGAACTCCAGGTCAGCCTGGGCTAAAGTGTGAGGAAGACAGTACCTCAAAATAAATAAATAAATAAATGGAAAAAAAAATTAAAAACCAACAATAAAAAAGGAAGGTAGCAGGACAGCATTCTTAAGAAATGACACCCAGGATGAAGACACACACACACACAAATTTTTAAGGAGCTGAGGAGATGGCGCAATGAATAAAACACTTGCTATAAAAACCTGAGTACCCAAGTTCAGATTCCCAGAGCCCACATAAAGCCAACACTGTAAAATGCATCTAAAATCCCAGTGTGTGTGTGTGTGTGGGGGGGGATGTGATGGATGTGGAGACAGGAGAATTCCCCAGAAGCTCAAGGGCCAGCCAGCCTGGCACATGTAGCAGTAAATGAGAAACCCTCTGTCAATGAAGTAGAATCAAGGCCCAACACCTAGTTGTCCCTTTGATCTCCATACACACCTGCACTCATACAAAGAAACATGTACATAGCAAATGTTTTGTTTAAATGGTTACATAGGTGTTTGCTACATCATTCTATATTTTTTATAATTTGAAAGCTTTTATAATAGAAAAAATTACAATGTAAAGCACAGTAAAAATTATGAGCAAATGCAGGCAGGTGTGGTTGTGCACATCTACAGTTCTAGTACTTGGGAGGCTAAGACAGGAGAACCAAAAGTTTGCCAGATCCTAACTCAAAAAAAATAAAAAGGAGCAAAGGAATGCCTACTTTTCATCAATATTGCTTTTTAAAAAAACATACCATTAACCAAGAGAAATACTAAAAAGGAAGGTCAAATACATTTAAAAAGTATGAAGCTATTTTCCAGGTATAACATTTTTTGCTTCTAATGAATTGCTTTCTTAATTTATTTTTAAGTAGAGAAAGAAAGAGAGAGAGAGAGAGAGAGAAGAGAGAAAGAGAATGGGCCTCCAGTCATTGCAAACAAATTCCAGATGCATCTACCACCTGGATCATTAGGCTTTCCAGGCAAGTGCCTTAACCTCTGAGCCATCTCTCCAGTCCCCTAATAAAATTTTTAATTAACTTTTCTTCTCAAGATGTGGGGATTGAACCCAGGGCCTCATGTATGCTAGGCAAGAACTCCACCAATGAGCTATATCCACAGCTGAATCAACTTTCACTAATAATCAGCCACCATATGCCCAGCTTAATATTTTTGTTTATTTATTTGAGAGACAGAAATAAGATAGAGTTGAGTATGGGTGTGCTAGGGCCTCCTGCCACAACAAACTCCAGATGCATACACCACTTTGTGCATTTGGTGCTGGGTAATCAAACCTGGGCCTTCATGCTTTGTAAGCAAATCCCTTTAACAGATGAGCCATCTCTCCAGACCCTTGTTTGATTTATTTACTTTCTTGGGTTTTTTTTTTTTTAAGGTTATGGTTTCATGCTAGCCCAGGATGACACTCTGTAGTGTCCAGGCAGGCCTCAAATTCATAGCAATCTACCTACCTCTGGCCTCCAGTGCTGATATTAAAGTGCGCCACCATGGCCGGCTTGAAAATATGTGTGTGTGTGTGTCTGTGTGTGTGTGTGTGTGTGTGTGTGTGTGTGTGCGCGTCTGTCTGTCTGTCTTCGAGCAAGTATGCATGTGAGTGCACCAGGGTCTCTTACCACTGCAAACAAATGCTAGATACTTACATCACTTTTGTATCTGGTTTTACAGGGGTGATGGGAATTGAACACAGGCCATTAGGCTTTGTAAGCAAGCACCATTAACAACTGAGTAATCTCCCAACCCAAATTCCAAATTTCTTTTTGTTTTAAAAATGGTCTCACTCAGTAATCCAGGTAGACCTAGAATTGACTATGGAGCCCAGGCTGACCTGAAATTTATGGTAATCTTTCTTCAGGGCTGGGAATATAACCATGAGCTATCATGCCCAGCTTAAGAGAAATTTCTAACTAACATAAATCCATCTTAAACTTAGAACTGAAATAGGTATATTTACTTCATGTAATTCTGAGGCTCCAAAATTAGATTTGAATCAAAATTAGAAAGATGTTTATAAATTTAATATTTCACATTAATTTAAGGTTCCATAGTCCACCTAACAGACACAATAATATCTATATGAAAGGATAAAGGGGTAAGATAAGATTTTTTAGCATTAAGTGTAAGGCTAATGGATAAAACTTGTTAAAACAAGGATCTTGACAAGACAGACAATATAAAAAAAAATCTTTTTTTTTTTTTGGTTTTTCGAGGTAGGGTCTCGCTCTGGTCCAGGCTGACCTGGAATTCACTATGTAGTCTCGGGGTGGCCTTGAATTCACAGCAATCCTCCTACCTCTGCCTCCCAAGTGCTGGGATTAAAGGCGTGCGCCACCACGCCCGGCTACATAAAGCATTTTTAAAGTATTCTCAAATATTATACATAAGTATAACATAACTATACTTTGTGAATTTTTTCTTTGAGGTAGAGTCTTGCTCTAGCCAGACTGACCTGGAATTCGCTGTGTAGTCTCAGGGTGGCCTTGAACTCATGGTGATCCTCCTACCTCTGCCTCCCGAGTGCTGGGATTAAAGGCGTGCGCCACCACGCCTGGCTTAAATAAAATATTTTTAAAAATAAGAACAATAGCTGCGTGTGGTGGCACATGCCTTTAATCCCAGCACTTGGGAGGCCAGAGGTAGGAGGATCACCATGAATTCAAGGCCACCCTGAGACTACACAGCAAATTCCAGGTCAGTCTGGGCTAGAGTGAGGAGGGAGATCCTACCTTGAAAAAACAAAACAAAAACAAATGGGCAACAACTTTTATAGTCAACTAACCTAAAGCAAGAGATGTTTGTATGATAGCATTATTAATAATATAATTAACATCATTAATATGTATAACCTAGGTATAGAAAAAAGACCAAGTGGGCTAGAGAGATGGCTCAGCGGGTAAGGCACTTGCCTCCAGTGCCTAAGGCCCCAGATTCAATTCCCCAGGACCCACATAAGCCAGACCCACAAGGTAGTGGCCCTGGTGTGCTCTCTCTCCCTCTTTCTCTCTCTCTCTTTCTCTCTCTCTCTTTCTCTCTCTGTATCTCTCTGCTTGAAAATGAATAAATAAAATATTTTTTAAAAAAGACCAAGTATAAAAATCACTGTTGGGGGCTGGAGAGATGGCTCAGCGGTTAAGGCACTTGCCTCCAATTCCCCAGTACCCACATAAGCCAGACCCATAAGGTGGTGGCCCTGGTGCGCTCGCGCTCTCTCTCTCTCTCTCTCTCTCTCTCTCTCTCTCTCTCTCTCTCTCTCTCTCTCTCATTTGCTTGAAAATGAATAAATAAAAAATATTTTTAAAAAATCACTGTTGGCAGGAAGTGAACACTACACTTCAATCCCAGTGCAACAGTGGTACTTCACATACACAAGGACATAAGCCTCACTTACCATGTACATTGGGGATCCACACAGTGTTGCAGCCATCATGTTACTATGTAGGTATCGAGCAAAACCAAAATCCGCTATTTCACAAAATAAAAATTAGAAAAACAAATGACACTTTGCTCACATTTCACATATATCATATGATTCCTCATGACACACGAAGGCAAAAAAGAACTGTGGAAAATAAAGTGCTTATTGAACAAACCTGTCCATCATGAGAAAAAAAGTAGCTATCTCAATTTCAATAACTTAAAGACATGGTAGTAATAATCAACTGTACAAATCACTAATCTACTGGTATTTTATTTAAGAAGAACCAATTTTTGCAAGTGAAAATGCTAATTATAATAAATGATTCATTAAATATAAATGCCAGATATAAAATTTGAACTGCCTTAACTAACAGCTTCAAATAATTTATTGTATATGTGTGTTTGTGTGTGTGCACACAAGCACACACACACACAGCACACGTATGAAGGTCATAGGACAACTTTCAGATTGGTCCTTGCCTTCCACCTTATTTTGAGGCAGGGTCTCTTGTTTACTGGCTCATTGCTCTTTTTGTGAGCATCTGGAAGATTCTCCTATTGTTACCTCCCTTCTTACCAGAGGTGCACTGGTAATTATAGATTATAGAAGATTATAGAAGCCCTCCATGGCTTCCTGCCCTTGTGTGTGTGTGTGTGTGTGTGTGTGTGTGTGTGTGTGTGTGTGTGCATGCCTGTTTCAAGGTAGGGTCTCGCTGTAGCCCAGTCTGACCTGGAATTCACTATGCAGTCTCAAGGTGGCCTCAAACTCACAGAGATCCTCTTACCTCTCTGCATCCCAAGTGTTGGGATTAAAGATGTGCACTGCCATGCCTGGCTGGTTTCCTGCTTTTAAATTGGGTCTGAGGATCCAAACTCAGTTGTGGGGCAAGCAGTTTATCCAGTGAGCCATCTCCTCAATGCATTTTCAAATAATTTTAGGTACAAGAACACTAAAAAAGTCACCAAAGGCTGAACGAGATCTTTCAGATCACTATGCCAACAGACTGATTAATTTGCTGCCAGTAATCTCAATATATCCACTTCTATTTCCCAAAAAGCAATTTATTCCCAAATTTGACCCTCTCAGATTCAGAATATGCTGCCAATAAGGGAAAGAATTCATATATCTCAAAAGATCTCACTGAATCCCATAAAATTTTCAAAAGGGCATTAATAAAATGCATTCTAAAGTGGGCGTGGTGGCGCACGCCTTTAATCCCAGCACTCCGGAGGCAAAGGTAGGAGTGAGTTCAAGTCCACCCTGAGACTACATAGTAAATTCCAGGTCAGCCTGGACTAGAGTGAGACCCTACCTCGAGAAACCAAGAAAAAAAAAGTGCATTCTAATAAAGCTGAACTAAAATTATCTAAAAGTACTGAGCCTCAAAAAGTCCTTCCCATGAAGCAAGACAGGGCTACTTACCTATTTTGATTCGAATACCGCTGACACTTGACTTTCTGCGACTGGTGTAAGACAACAAGATATTCTGTGGCTTCAGGTCCCTGTGGATTATTCCTTTACTGTGCAGGATCCGCATGGCCGCAGCAATCTGATGGAGAAACACTCTTATGGTATCTTCACTGAGAGTCCCTTTAGCTAGGGAAAAGGAATTACATAAATATTTAAAAAACAAAATCAAATGACTTCTATATATCCCATCAAAAGAATTCAGTTGTTAAGGGAGTGAAATAAATAAGGAAGTGGGAGTCACATGTTACTTGAACAACTGAAGTGTACAAAGATTTTTCAAACTGACAGAGACCCTAATTATCACACAATGAACACACACACACACAAACTCTACTGAGGAAATGGGAACCAGGGATGAGGGAATACAAAACATAACCTATATTTAAAAAAAAAAAGCCAGGCATGGTGGCGCACACCTTTAAACCCAGCACTCGGGAGGCAGCGGCAGAAGGATTACCATGGGTTTGAAGCCATCCTGAGACTACACAGTGAATTCCAAGTCAACCTGGGCTAGAGCAAGAGACCATACCTTACACACAAAAAAAATTAAGATGTTATTAATAAGCCATATGGAAACTTACTTTTTTCAATAATGGCGCACCCAGCAGCCATAGACTGCTACTAGAAAATTTTCAGTGCTGGGGTAAGATACCTTTCAGTGAGTTGTTGGCCAGCGGTCTCTGATGTCCCAGGCCATTGCCCTACCTCAAAAAACCAACCAACCAAACAAACAAAATAACAAATAAAAAAGCCATGAAGCTAGAAGGGGATATAAGGGAGAGAGGAAAGGGGTGGGCTTAAGGGGAAAACATTGTATATATGTAAGTAGAGGAAGATTCCTGGGAATAGGGTGGCCTAAGTGAGGTCAAGGGAAGGGATTGAGTAAAGGAAGGGTTGGAGGAGGGTTAATCAAATTTAAGATGTTGGCCATGTGTCCAGGCGTGGTGGCGCACGCCTTTAATCACAGCCCTCAGGAGGCAGAGGTAGGAGGGTCACTGTGAGTTTGAGGCTACCCTAAGACTACATAGCAAATTCCAGGTCAGTCTGGGCTAGATCTGAGACCCTACCTTGAGAAATCAAAGAAAAAAATCTAAGATGTTAAGAATAAGCCATATGGAAACCTTCATTTTTGAATAATGGTGCACCCAGCAGCCATAGATTGTTACTAGAAAAAAATTCAGTGGATGGATGGGTAACTTCCAATGAGTTATTGGCTAGAGGGGTTTCTGATGCCCCCAAAACATACAAACCATTGCTAAGGCTCTTGGTTGCCCACCAGAACTAGATATTAAAACCTACTGCTGAAGACTCCACATATTTGGGCCTCAGGTCACTGAAAAATCAAGCTGGAGCTGAGCTGAAACTTCATTCCTGTTGACTACCTGTCAGAAAGCTGGGAAGAGCTATGTTGCATGCAGCCCTATGGGAGAGAGAAGTCATCAATGGTGTTAAACAGCAATGGATCCTACAAGCAGTAAGAATGGCCAAGAAGGCCAAATGTGTCAACTGGTGCAATAGTGGCATGTCTTATGGGGAAAACCAACTGCTTTCTAATTAGACTGAAGGCCCACTCCGTGTGTGGGGGGATATATATATATATATATATATATATATATATATCTGGTACCAAAAACCTAGTCAAAAGCCTTTGGCTGAGGAAATCATGAGCCCTAGGGGAGTAACACCAGCTGTTGTCTGGCTAAATGCATATATTATGCCCACCTCTAAGCACTTTTTTATGTTTATACCCAGTTTTTTTTTTTTTTTTTTTAGGTAGGTTCTCAGGCTGACCAGGAAATCACTCTGTGGTCCGAGGCTGGCTTCAAACTACTGCAATCCTCTTGCCTCTGCCTCCTGAGTGCTGGGATTAAAGGTGTGTACACCATTCCCAGCACACACGTGTGGACACGGACACACACACACACACACACACACACACACACACACACACGTATTTGAATGTTTTATTTATTTGAAAGAGGGAGAGAGAAAATGGGCATGCTAGGGTCTCTTACCACTGCAAACAAATTCTGGACACATGCGCCACTTTGTGCATCTGGCTTTATGTGAGTACTGGGAAACCAGACCTGGGTTGTCTGGCTTTGCAAGCAAGTGCCTTTAATTGCTAAGCCAGTTCCCATTATACCCATATATTAATGATACTCTCACTTTGGGTTAGAGAAGCTTCTCTTTTAAGATGGCAGTGACCAGTGGAGTGACTCAAAAGTCACCATAGTGTTGAGAAGTGACAGTGGAGTGTTTAGCACTGGGACATCTCTATCACACCCTCCAATTGCAGAAGAGATGGTAGAAAGTATGCAAGAGGGCTGGAGAGATGGCTCAGCGGTTAAGGCACTTGCCTCCAGTGCCTAAAGCCCCGGGTTCAATTCCCCAGGTCCCACATAAGCCAGACCCACAAGTGGCCCTGGTGTTCTCTCTCTCTCTCTCTCTCTCTCTCTCTCTCTCTCTCTCTCTCTCTCTCTCTCTCTCTCTCTCTCTGCTTGAAAATGAATAAATAAAATATTTTTTTAAAAAAAGTATGCAAGAGCCAAAGGAAGGGTAGAAGTGCTTATGATACAATCTTCTAGACATAAAATGGCCTTGATATTCATAACCTCACAGTATCTGACACTACCTACACAAGACCTTCATAATAGGAGAAAAAGATGATGCTATTAATATAGAAGACAGACTAACTGGAAAGAAGAAGGGATTCAATGGAAGGTTGATTTGAAAGGGGGAGGATGGGAATGGGAATTATTACCATTTATTGTCTATAATTTTGGAAGCTGTCAATAAAGTTTTTAAAAAATTCAGTACCATGAGTGGAATACCTTCTAATGAGTTGTTAGTCAGAGAGGTACCTGATGACCCCAAAACATACAGGCCATTGCATTGTAAAGACTCCTAGGTTGCCCACTAGAATGAGATGGTGAGACCCTATTGCTCAAGATTCTACATGCTTGGGCTGCAGGTCACTGTAAAATCAAGCTGGGGCTGAACTGGAGGTCTCCTCCCTGTTGACTAGCCATTAGGATGTGGAAGGAACTATGGTGCATGCAGCCTTTTGGGAGAGAGAAGTCATCAACGGTGTGAAATGCAATGGATCCTGGCCAGCCAGGCCAAATCTGCCAACTAGTACAACAGTGGCATGTCTATAATGGGGGAAACCAACTGCTTTTTGGTTGGAGTTGATGCCCATTCCACAGGAGGAAAAACATATCTGGTAATGAAAACCTAGTCAAAAGCCTGTACCTGGGGAGGTCATAAGCCCTAAGGGAGTAACACTTGCTGTTGTCTGGCTAAATGCATATTATTATGCCCACCAAACTATCCTCTAAGCAATTTTTTTTACTTTTATGTTTATGCTCACTTATTATACTAATCTCACTTCTGGTTAGAGAATCTTCAATTTCCAGATGGCAGTGACCACTGTAGTAACTCAAAAGTTACCATAGTGCTAAGAATTGACAGTGGAGTGTTCAGCACTGAGACATCTCTATCACACCCTCCACAGCTCAGGGTCCATTGTGGAAGAGGTGGTGGAAAGAATTTAGAGCCAAAGAAAAGATAGTACTGCTTACAATGCTGTCTTCCACACAAAATAGCCTTGATATTGACCTCACATTGCCTGATACTATCTATACAAGGCCTTCAAAATAGCAGGAAACAATGATGAGATAAAAAAGGAGAGAGAAGCTGGGAAGGCCCAGCACTTGGGAGGCAGAGGTAGGAGGATCGCAGTGATTTCAAAGGCCACCCTGAGACTACATAGTGAATTCCAGGTCAGCCTGGGCTAGAGCAAGACCCTACCTCAACCCCCCCCCCCAAAAAAAAAAGAGAGAGAGAAAGAGAGAGAGAGATGAATTGGAAAGCAGCAGCAATTCAATGGAAGGTGGTTTGGGAGGGGAAAAACGGGAGTGGTGGGTGGGAATTACCATGGTTATTGTCTATACTTATAGGTGTTAATAAAATGTTTTAAAAAACCACTGTAGGTGGCTCTGTTGTACAATGGATAGCACATTGGACTTCTAAAATAACCACTGCAGCAGGCCATGATGTTGCGCGCCTTTAATCCCAGCACTCAGGGAGGCAGCGGTAGGATCATCACTGTGAGTTCGAAGCCAACCTGGGACTACAGTGTGAGCCAAGTCAGTATAACACCCTACCTAGAAAAAAAATCATTTTAATGACATGTTGACATTAATGTCCTTAACATCCTCAAATAAAATAAATCTCGGGGCTGGAGAGATGGCTCAGCAGTTAAGGCACTTATCTCCAGTGCCTAAGGACCTGGGTTCAATTCCCCAGTACCCACATAGGCCAGATGCACAAGGTGGTGTCTGTGTCTGGATTTCTTCTCTCTCTCTCTCTCTCTCTCTCTCTCTCTCTCTCTCTCTCTCTCTCTCTGCTTGCAAATAAATAAATAAATAAAATAATATCTTCCTGGACTTTAAAAAAGATGGTGTTTAAAATAAATCTCCATCGTTTAACAATTACCAAATACTTTTCCTGTGAAAGCTGTTCTTATATCAGTCTCCCTCTTTAAATATTTTTATTTATTCATTTTTCAAGCAGAGAGAGAGAGAGAGAGAGAGAGAGAGAGAGAGAGAGAGAGAGAGAGAGAAAATGCACCAGGGCCACCACCTTGTGGGTCTGGCCCATGTGGGTACTGGGGAATTGAACCCAGGGCCTTAGGCACTGGAAGCAAGTGCCTCAACCACTGAGCCATCTCTCCAGCCCCAGTCTCCCTCTTTAAAACTCTGGGATATTTTTCTTTTTTTTTTTAATTTTCTTTTTTAAGGTAGGGTCTTACTCTAGCCCAGGCTAACCTGGAATTCACTACTAGTCCCAGAGTAGCCTTGAACTCAGGGTGATCCTTCTACCTCTGCCTCCCAAGTGCTGGGATTAAAGGTGTGTACTACCACGTCCTGCCTATTTTTTTATTTTGAAAGGTATGAATAGCTCAATAATGGCAATCTAGTGGAGCCTTCTGAAGGAGAATTTCTATATGATCTCTTCCCTCCTGGGAGAATGATTCCCTTCTCACTATACAGAGAGACATATACAAGTTAAGTACTTTACAAGTTTGGGGGGGGGGACAAACAACTGGTCAACAAAATAACTGCACACTAAACATCCAGATATTTATTGATTGTTTCTACACCAGTATAAGAAACAGAGGTAGTATATTTCAGAAATACCTCTCAGGATTAAACACACTGATCTTTATTGAATACTGACAGATACACACCTTGCAAATAATCTGCCAGGTCTCCACCATTGCAATACTGATAAATAAAAGAAAAAGTAATTAAAATAAGGACAGTGACTCAAGATGAACTCAATACATTCTGTTAATTAAAAATCATTTGTATATAAATCCAATCTAAAAATATTACATAATTAAAGTATTTAAATTTCATATTTCTTATAAAGTAGAATCTAAAACACTACATAAACTTTATTAACTCAGGATTTCTAATAATAAACTACATACATACCTCCATCACCAGAAAGACAGAATTGGGTAATTCCTAAAAAGTAAGCATAAATATCACTTACAGAAAAAATTAAACACTAAGCATAAAAATAATGGCAATGAATAAAATACACTTGTTCACTATTAAATGAACTAAATTCACAAAATCCAGATAATACTGAAAAGAAATCGTCTTTTAGTTATGACTGACCTAAAGTAGTAGTAAGATTTAAAAAACATGTTAATCCCAGCACTCCGGAAGGCAAAAGTAGGAGGATCACTGTGAGTTCAAGACCAGCCTGGAACTACAGAGTGAATATCAGGTCAGTCTGGGTTAGAGTAAGACCCTATCTCAAAACAAACAAACAAACAAACAAACCATGTGAGATATGTATGGTGGCACACAACTGTAATCCCAGCATTTAGAAGGCAAAGACAGGAGGAGTGCCACAAATACAAGGCCAGCCTAATCTACAAAGCTGACTCTCAAATAAACCAAACAACCTTTTTTTTTTTAATTTGTGAGAAACAGACAATGGACTGCCAGGGCCTCTTGCCACTACAAACAAACTTTAGGTGCACTACATCATGCCTCTGGCTTTACATGGGTACTGGAAAATTGAACGTGGGCTGGCAGGCTTTGCAAGCAAGTGCCTTGAACCCCAACCCCACAAACCATAGGAAAAAGAAAAGATAAAAAGAAAGAAAAAAGGTGTGATAAATTAGCCTTGGTGAAAAGGAATGTTCTGTTGGTTCTCAGGTATGTATTTCCACTTAGAAAAGTTTATGAACTGTGTAGCAAAATGATGTATAATCCTTCTTAGCAAGACTAAATACACTAAATACACTTGAAAAATCAGTGCTAGTCAGCCAATCATTTCACACTGGCCCACAACAGAAGAACTACAAAAATTAATGGTAAAGATTTGAAAGATAGCCAGGAATGGTGGTGTATACACCTTTAATCCCAGCACTCAGGAGAAAAAGACAAGAGGATCGCTGTGAGTTCGAGGCCAGCGTGAAACTACATAGTGAATTCCAGATCAGCCTGGGCTAGACTACAGCGAGACCCTATCTCAAAAAACTTTATTTATTTATATATGTACATGTACATGTATATGTATATATAGTGGCACATGCCTTTAATCCCAGCACTTGGGAGGCAGAGGTAGAAGGATCACTGTGAGCCAGCCTAGGACTACAGACTGAGTTCCAGGTTAGCCTGGGTTATAGTGAGACCCTATCTCTCTCTCTCTCTCTCTCTCTCTCTCTCTCTCTCTCTCTCTCTCACACACACACACACACACACACACACACACAAAGAAAGCAAAATTTATAGTGCCAAAGACCCAAATCCTTCAATCCCTCTGCTACATTGAAGTTATTCTCCAACCTTCAGGTAATTTCTCAGTCAACTCACTAACAAAGAGAAATGAAATGCCTTTTCTACAATCCTTAGACTTATTTCCCTTGGGTTACCTGGCACTGGAGAGCTTCAGAGAACCCTAGAAGTAAATAGGATGGAATGGATTGTGCCCACTTCAGCTAAGGAGTTGGTGGTTGTAGCATGGGCAAGATTCAGGTTTAGGCCATTTCTTCGTCCATTCTGGATACTGTACCAACCAGCCATAGACTGAGAAGCTTAGCAATAAAAATTTATTTTGTGTGAGGTAGCCAGCAAGCCCAGAGATTCTCCTGTCTCCCTGCCTTCCCAGTAGGGTAGTGCAGGCATGCACTGCTGCACTCAGCTTTTATGTAGGTGCTGGGAATCTGAACAAGCTTGTGTGTACAGCAAGCACTTTACAAACTCAATTTGACAAATGTAAACATCCATATATGCTTCAAACCAAAAGACGTAGTAATTCCGTCTTCCCAGAAACTTCCCTCACATCCCTTTGCCATCAATCCCTGCAACCAATGAGTACCTCCTGTTTTTAATCACCCTGTCTTGTATTGAAATTCACAAAAAGAGAGCCAGGTGTGGTGGTGCACACCTTTAGTCCCAACACTGGGAAGGCAAAGGTAGGAGGATCACCATGAGTTCGAGGCCACCCTGAGAAAGCATAGTGAATTCCAGGTCAGTGTGGGCTAGTGTGAGACCCTACCTCAAACAAAACAAAACAAAACAAAAATCACAAAAAAGAGATGCATACAATAGCAGTTTATGCAGAGTAGCAGTTTAAAAGTTTGAGATTTACATGTTCTTGCATGTATTATGTGTTCCTTTATCTTAATTTACTCATGGAATTATTTACTATAAAACATGGTTGTAATATTTTTCATGTCCCTACTTTTATACTTTGGGTGTCTTCTTTTGGCTTAAAATGTCTTCAATGAGTATATGTTGTCATCTAAATATTATTCTAAGATTGTTATGTTATATAGTTAAGCCTTTAATTCACTTGAAAAATTGTTTTAAAAAAATGAGAGTGAGGCTCCAATGTTATTTTTCCCACATCTCAGTTTTGCCAGCACAATAAATATTAAATGACGCAACTTTTTCTTGCATTGCTTCTCTTGCTAAAATTACTAAGATGGACCTTGACTACACCATTGACAATTGCTGGTAAGTACAAATTACCTAACTGGCAATACTTATCTCGTGTCCAGAACTCAAGGTTTATCTTTGAAAAAGAGATATAACTTCACTCTCCTGCTAGTGCTGTCCTTAGACATCACACCTGACTTCTGCTAACCTCTCCAGCACCATCCACTCTCATCTGGTCCTCTAGTCACATGGGCCTTCTCCCCAGTTCTCCTTCCTACCTATGGCCTTTACAGAAGGCTACAGCTCCTAGGGAAGTTCTCTTACTGTTCTCTCACTAACCCTGAGTCAAGCCTCCCTCCACCATCCACCACAGCTATTTAAACATCATTTCTTCCTGGAGTCTTCTCCAGCCCCAACACCGTATCTTTAAACTATTTCTCCAGACTTCTTCAATAGTTCTTTACATACATCATTTGGCAAACTTAGAATCATTAACTATAGGGACTGGCTCAATGGCAAGCATGAGAACCTGAATTCAGATCTCATGTTAAATGCTAGGCATGGTCTCACCCCCAGCACTGGGGAGGTATAGACAGAGAATCCCTGGGGCTAGCAGGCTATATAGACTAGCTTAATCTGTAAGCTCTAGGTTTAGCAGGAGACACTGTCTGAATAAAGGGAGAGAAATAGAAGGAGACACCAAACCTCTGTCTCTACACACGTGCAGGCACACTACATATAACATACAATTGAAAAAGGAAAATAATAACTATTTGCTTGAAACCATCTTCCCCATGATAACACAAACTCCACCAGAGCAAGAACCACTTCTATTCACTACTATACTCTGTACAGCTCATTAACTGATTTGAGAAGCACTAATCACAAAGAAATCAGTGCCACACCAGAAACATCACAGACCTGGAATGGGAAAGTCACAAAAGAAATAAGAGCAAATAAAACAAGATGGTCCATGAAACAAAAACTTTGAAACTGACTTTACTTCTATGAGATTTGTCAAAAGATGAGGAGGGTGGGCTACTGGTTCAAAATAAACTGTTAATGTCTTTTAGAAGACGATATGATATGTTTGTCCAAGAAATTCAAATTCAACTAACTTATTACAGGAATCCCCTAAAACTTGAGACAGTTGTTCCCATTTAGCTTAATGAGAGAGCTCTTGACCAGCATGTGCAAGGCCTTGGGTTTAATCCTCAGAACAGATAAAAGAAAAAAAGTGGTGGGGGGGGGAAGGAAAGGGGGAAACAAGCAAAGATATATGCATACAACTTTATCTGCAATACTGCTTAAACAAACCAAATGTATACAATTGGCCCTTAATAAACAAACATTTATCTCTATAGTATTATACTGACCATGAAAAGCTAGCCAAAATACATTGCACTTAATAAAGTAAACTGTAAGGCTTGGCACGATGATGCACATCTGGAATTCCAAGACTCAGGAGGCTAGCCAGGTTCACAAAATGAGACTGTCTCAAAAAAAACAAAAAAACTGTACTTTTGTACAAAAACTAAGATTCCCACAATGAAAAAACAAACAAACAAAAAATAAGTATTAACACATGTATTTGTAAAACTCTAAAAGAAATATACCAGTGATTATCTCTGGGAAGCGTATGAATTATCATTAATTCTAACAATGTTTGATATAATTAGAAGGAAGATGTATTTCTCACTAAGTGTCATCTAAATAGAAATCTCAGTTTTACCATATCTGAAGTCCTCTTTTGGGGACTGAAATAGAGAAGATACTTAGCATGTGTACATGAGTGAGTCCCTAGGTTTTATCCCTAGCATAATAAGAAATCATGTAAGAACGGAAGAAAACAAATAAAAGGAAAGTTACCAATTTATGAAATCACAAACTTACAAACTTTACAAAGATCTCCCAAACTGATGCCCACTAAAAATGATATCCATGCTGAGAAAAGTATTCTTACAGGCCAGGTGTAGTGGCTCAAGCCTTCAATTCCAGCACTTGGGAGGCAGAAGTAGGAGGATCACCATGAGTTTGAGGCAGCTTGGGCTAGAGTGAGACTCTACTTCACCCCCCCCCCAAAAAAAAAGTACTTTTTAGGACTGGAGAGATGGCGCAGCAGTTAAGGCGCTTGCCTGCAAGGCCCAACGACCCAGGTTTGATTCCCCAGTATCCACATAAAGCCTGAAGCATAAAGTGGTGCATACATCTGGAGTTCATTTGCAGTGGCTGGAGGGCCTGGCACACTCATTCACTCCATCTCTCTTCTATCTCTCTCTGCTTGCAAATAAATAATATTTTTAAATATATTTTTAACTTCTGATGGATAGCTTCCATAATTGTAGGAATTGACAATAACCATAGTAGTTCCCTCCCTACCCCCACTTATATCCCTTCCTCCTCTCAATTATTCTCTATTTTATTGTGATATCATCATCTTTTCCTCCCATCTTGAGGGTCTTATGAAGGTGCACGGCAAAGTTTAAAAAATACTTTTTAGGGGCTGGAGAGATGGCTTAGTAGTTAAGGCATTTGCCTGCAAAGCAAAAGGACCAGAGTTTGATTCCCCAGTATCCACATAAAGCCAGATGCATTAAGGTTGGAAATTCATGTGTCTGGAGTTCTTTGTAGTGGCTGGAGGCCTTGGTGCACCCATTCTCTCTTTCTCTCTGCCTCTTTCTCACTCTCTCTCAAAAAATACTTTTTATACTGACAGAAATCCATGTATAACTCTACTATGAAAGCAAAACCTGTTCTGCCATTGCCCAGGTTTTTTGTACCTCTAGAGAAATGGCTCAGCGGTTAAAGACATTTGCAGCAGCAAAAGGTCCTGGAGTGTCCATCTCCCCATTCCACTCTCTCTGCTTGCAAATTATATATATATATTTAAAGGCTGGAGAGATGGCCCAGCAGTTAAAGAGTTATTATTTGACACATTTTATACTAGGCACTGATTTGTACCACTCGGTGCCCTCTATCTACAGAGAGTAAGACAATTACACAAACAGCTCTGAGGATAATAGACATTTCAAACAAAGATTGTGTGCTGATTCTAATTTTCACTTTAAAGTTTTTCTCCTCTTTCTGCATTGTTTTGAGTTTCAAAAAAAAGAAAGAATTACACCCATTCAAACAGACAATAAAATAAAACCACATCATTCACATATACAGTGCATTAGAGTTTATATATGTAAGTTTTTTGTTTTGTTTTTGCAGTGCTGAGGACCGAACCCAGGGCCTTGCGCTTGCTAGGCAAGCGTTCATCCACTGAGCCAAATCCCCAACCCCTATATGTAAGTTTTAATTAGAGCAATCACAAAAACTTTAAAACTGTGCATGCAGCCGGCTGTGGTGGTGTACACCTTTGATCCCAGCACTTGGGAGGCAGAGGTAGGAGGATCACTGTGAGTTTGAGGCCAGCCTGGGATTACATAGTGAATTCCAGGTCAGCATGGGCCAGAGCGAAACCCTACCTCAAAAACAAAAACAAACAAACAAACAAAAAACTGTGCATGCTATTTGACCTGGTTACTCCAGATCTAAACTAAAGATTTTCAGAAAGTATACATTATTGCCATGACAGTTTTATAAAAGGAAAAATGTAAAACATCATATGAGTTTAGGCAAATGTTTTGTCACTACAATGACCAGATGAATAGTGACTGGGTAAAAAATACATGCAGGAGTCTACTTTGTCTCACTGAGCACACTAACCAGCAAGGACCTTGCTAGACTACTGCTTTATTTCTAGCACTCAAAACCGTGTCTAGCATATGGGAACCACTCAATTTGCAAAATGAGTGAATCTGAATAATGCAAATGAGCATAAAAAGTTTTTAGCTACAAATATTACAGAATCACCTATCAGTTCATTTACTTTACTGGACAACTATCCAGATGAAGGCAAACAAAAGAAAAAGAAGCTATACATGGTCTGGTCTGGAGTGAGCACTTTCAGGGGGAATTAACTGTTTCTGCCCTAGGTTTTAATCCCCAAGGCTCTTACATCGTGAACAGGTCACTGACCAAGCATGACCACAAATTATGACCTTTTGAAAACAAAACAATGCCCCTAAATCTAAGCCCAGTAACTTCACCTAGTGCTCTACCCAGAAAAGAGCTGACCCCTTGAAGATTTCCAAGAATGATTCTGATTACAGAGAAATTTTGCCTAAGTGGATGACTTCACACCCTGTCTTAGAGCCCTACTTTCTTCTCTAACATGTAACTCTGCTAAATGCTATGTTTGTGTGTGTGCACAATTGAGCTTTCTTATGAAAGCAGCAATTCTAGATTATAGAACTATTAGGGGAAAAAATGAATAAACACCAAAACACTATGCATATGTAACACTACAGCGCTCTACTTAAATTTTGTTTTTTTATTTGTTTGTTTTTCAAGGTAGAGTCTCACTCTAGCCCAGGCTGACCTGGATTCTCAGGATGGCCTCAAACTCATGGCAATCCTCCTACCTCTGCCCCCGAAGTGCTGGGATTCTACTTAATTTTTCAGTATACTATAATAGTCATTCCCACATTTATCACAGAAATACCAGCTTTAGTGTGCTAATTAGCATAACCCCTAAAATGATACTACATATTATCAATTGTTACTAAATTCACTCATGCAGCACATTATTTTAGCCCACAGCTCCATACTCTTTTAAACAGTATCTTAATGTAACTCACATTAAGTCTTCAACAATTAAGAGACAATTTTTTAAAATTTTTATTTATTTCCAGCAGAAAGACAGACAGAGAGAATGGCTGTACCAGGGCTTATAGCTGCTGCAAATGAACTCCAGATGCATATTCCACTTTATACATCTGACTTTATTCAGGTACTGGGGAATTGAACCTGGCTTGTTAGGCTTTGCAAGAAAGCACTTTAACAGCTGAGCCATCTCTCCAGCCCCCAATTTTAAATTTTTATTAAGATTCATTTAAATTTGCATAAAATAAAACTTTCAAAATCTTAAAAGTTTTTTTTTAAAAATCCAAAATAAGGTACCTGAACATCATAGAGTGCTACAATATTTTCATGCTGAAGTTCCTGGTAAGGAAAGTGAGAATGAAAATTATTAGAATGCATTCTAGGAATTTTAATATATTTCAGCATGCACATGAAAACTAATTTCCTTATACATATACTACTTATAGTATATTATACCTTTATTAATAGCCTAGAACAGTTCAATCTATGTTTTGCACATGTGTGCATATATATGGACGGTGTGTGTTATGCTGTGAGTCGGGTGCATGCGTGTGTGTGCCCCACATCGTGTGTCTTCTATTGCTCACCCATGTGTTTCCTTGAGGAGTCTCTCACTGAACCTGGTGCTATCATTTTCAGATAGACTGGCCAAGCAGCAAACCCCATCAATTTTCCTGTCTCCACTCCCTACAGGACTGAGGTTACAGGGGCACATGGCCAAGCCCAAATGTTTAAGTGCATACTGAGAAATCAAACTGAGGTCTCAGGCACTCATGCTTGCACAGCAAGAGCTTTTACTCACTGAACCATCTCCCCAGCCCCAAATTCAATCTATTAAGAAACAAGAAGCCAACGTTGTGGCACATGCCTTTAATCCCAGCATTCGGAAGGCTGAGGTAGGAGGATCTCAGTGAGCTTGATTCCATCCTGGGAAAGAATCCCTGCCTCAAAACAACCCACAAAATAATAAACAAAATTTGAAACTCAATTTAGGGCTGGAGAAATGGCTCAGCAGTTAAGGCACTTGTCTGCAGAGACTAGGGACCCAAGTTCTATTTGCCAGTACCCATGTAAGGCCAGATGCACAAAAGTGGTACATGCACCTGGAGTCTATTTGCAGAGCCCATGGCAGGACTGTGCACACACACTCTGTCTCTCTCAAATCAGTAATTTTTTTTTTTTTGTTTTTCGAGGTAGGGTCTCGCTCTAGTCCAGGCTGACCTGGAATTCACTATGTAGTCTCAGGGTGGCCTTGCACTCGCGGCGATCCTCCTGCCTCTGCCTCCCCCGTGCTGGGATTACAGGCGTGCACCACCACGCCCGGCTAGTAATTTTTTTTAAAGAGAGAGCTGGTCAAATTGATACACGTCTTTAATCCCAACACTTGGGAGGCACAGGTAGGGGGATAGCTATAAGTCAAGGCCAGCCTTTGACTAGAGTGAGACTCTACCTTGGGGAAAATAAAAAGAAACAAAAAGAAATGTGCCTGAAATATTTCTTTCAGTACTATCATGTAACTCTTAGCAAAATTAGTCCTGCTGTCTGCGAATAAATGCCATAGTTATTATGGCTACAAACTACTAGCATTTAATAGTGAACATAAGTTTCTAATAGTGTTTTAAAAGCATTATTCGCCTGAAAAAAAACACAAAGTACAATTCATAGCTCATAGGACTATTATTCTTACCAAAGGACTCTTCACAGACAGGATAGTTTATAAGAAAGCTGATGTTGGGTAAGTGTTCCATAATTAAATTAGTCTGGGAAACACTGGATCAAGTACAACAAAAACCAGTAAAATATTTCACTTTCTTTAATGAGCTATGTGATTGTGACTGTCCAAGTATTTAGTAAAAAGGATTTTTCAAATTTATTTTAGCATGAAACTTTTTTCTGAAAGCATCTTACTTTGATGATACTATAGACTATGGAGTGATCTAAAAAGATAACCTCCATGGAAAGTAACTTTCTTTAATTTATAGAAAAATAAAAGACCCCCCCAAGTGACCCCAGTCCTCCCCAAAAACTTATTAACATTAAGGAAGTCAGCAGAGGAGATATTTATGAGATAATACAACAAATGCACCTGCCTGGACCTCTTCCTAATAACACAGTGTGAGAAAGAAATTATGAGAAACCATATTCTTTTTTCAAGGTAGGGTCTCACTCCATCCCAGGCTGACCAGGAAATTCACTATGCAGTCTTTGGCTGGCCTCAAACTCATAGCCATCCTCCTACCTCTGCCTCCCAAGTGGTGGGACTAGAGGCATGCACCACACCCAGCATAAATATTTGTTCTTTTGTGTGTGACTGCAGGTGTGTGTCTGCCATGGCACACATGTAGAGGTCAAAGAACAACTTTTGGGTCATTCCTCACCTATCCACCCCATTTTCTCTCTCTGAATTCTGTTGTGTTTTTTGTTGTTGTTGTTGTTGTTTTTAACAGGTGTTTCCAGGAAATTCTGTTTCCGCCTCCTCTCTTGCTATCAACATGCTAGGATTACAGAAGCCACAATTTCTGGCTTTTTCATGGGGTCTGAAGATCAAACTCAGGTACTCCAGTTTAAGCAGCAAGTGCTTTATCCACTGAGCCATCTCCCCATCCCACAAATATTTATTCTTTTTTTTTTTTTTTTGGTTTTTTTCGAGGTAGGGTCTCACTCTAGTCCAGGCTGACCTGGAATTCACTCTGTAGTCTCAGGGTGGCCTTGAACTCATGGCAATCCTACTTCTGCTTCCCGAGTGCTGGGATTAAAGGTGTGCGCCACCATGCCCGGCTAATATTTATTCTTAAAAATAGTTTCACAAAGCTGTGTGGTGGCACGTGCCATTAATCCAAGAACTTTGGAGGTAGAGGAAAGATGATCACCATGAGTTCAAGGCCAGAGTGAGTTCCAGGTGAGCCTAGAGTGAGATTCTAACTCAAATGAAAAAAATAGCTTCACACACACACACACACACACACAAATATACAGCGTCACAGACTCAATGGATTTAAAAAGAGACCATGCAAAAATGAGCAGCAGCTGAAAATTCTCAAACTTGGTCCAAACTACACAAATCGCAAAGGATGTCATCAAATATTCACTTACTCCAGAGTTTTAACCTAGTGTGTAATGCTACATAAAGGGACATACCTTTAAGATTTTAATTTCCTTTCCAAGTAGTATTTGTGATTTTGACAAATTCTTTTTATTAATACTTTTAATAGCTACTTCCCAATCAGTTTTCTGAAAGGAAAAAACAGTATTACATCTGGAAATTATACAGAAACAACTCAGCAAAAGATTAAATATAAAGATATTTTGAAAAATGAACCCCAATCGCCAACAGGAAAATGATTTCTTAAATTAGTGTTAACAAGGCAATATCCTACAGCACAACCAATCAAAATAGGATCTATAAAGATCACATAGCATTAGCTGGCTAAAAGTTTACAACCACAGAAAATAATGAAGAAATGTGTGTACAAACTTGAAAGGTGATATAACTCATTGAAAACAGGTGTTAAAATAGGCTGGGTTATACTGTAATTTAATTTTTTCTTGAGTTTTAAGTCCTTTTCTTAATAAATGAAATAGAGGCAAAGGCAGTACACTTTTAATATGCCCCTTGGCAACAATCAAAACCTCCGAAGCTTTTATGATTATTTCCACTCCCCATGTGCCTATCCAAATTCTTTAGATTCTGAAACCTCGCATGACCCTACTTGCGAAATAGCAGAGGCTTTAAAAAAATTATTTTTTTAAGGCTTGAACATGCGTCCATGTTTAACCGGGTTAGCATCCAACTCTCTTTTCTGTTCCGAGCCTTAAGGGGCTCCTGGGCAGTGGTGGGAACTAACGCTGGGAAAAGCGATACCGCCCAGCCTGAGAACAACCTCTCGCTAACGGGAAACTCGCCCATTTTCCGCTGGGTCTGCAATGATCAACCCCAGAGGTGACAGGCCTTGGGCAGTCGGGGTGAAGGGGACAAAGGTCCATCTATGAGCAAGTCTCGAGAGCTGCACAGGGTCGCCTGTCTGGACAGCCCATCGCTCCGGTTACCTACAACACTGACCCTGGGGGGGTCAGCCCGGGCCGGCGCCCGCCGGTAGGTGGAGCGCTGCCTAGAGGCTCCGGCCTCCAAACAAGACCAAAACAAACCCGACACTGACAGCCCGCACAATGGCCACGGCGGGCGCCCACGGCTGCGGCCCGGGGGTCTCCAGCCTCGCCCCAGCCGGCTGGCCCGGGCGACGCTCACCTGACGGTGCCGCCCCCGGAAGACCACAGCAAAGGCCCCGTGTCCCACGAGGTCCCTCTTGCTGTACTCGAAGTCGCCCACCACCTCCATGGCCGCGCCGCCGGGGCATAGAGCGCACGGGGCGGTCAGCGTGGCGCGGCGAACCGGGATCAGCACCACGGGCCAGAGCGCGCCCGCGGGCGGCGGGACTGGGGCAGCCGCGGCCCCGGGCCCGGGTGGACGCTCATGCCGAGAGGCCGGGACGCGGAGCCGGGGTCATCGAGGCCTGGGCCCGGCCGCTCCTCATGGCCCGGCCCGCCGACTGGCGACGCGGCCTCGGCACCGCCCGGGTCACTGGGCGTCCCCGGAGCCACACGCACGCCCAGGAGCGGTGAAGGGCCCGGTCCTCCCCATCCTGGGCGGCTGCCCAGCACCCCTCCACCCGCCCGCCCGCCCGCCCGAGGCGCCGCTCCCGGCGCGGCCGCCGCCCTAGAACCCGCAAAGCCGCGGCCGCCGCTCCTCCCCGCACAGCCGCGGAGACCAACGCACGCGCGCGCGCCGGCCGCTCCCGCGCCGACTGCCGGCCTCCGCGACGTCAGCGGGCCTTGTAGGACGCAGCGCGCCCCGGCCCCGTTCCCTCCGCCGAGAAAAGGAGTGCGCGCCCGGCTCCGCGGCGCCGGCCGTGGGGGTGGGGGGCGGGCCAGGAGAGTTCACAGTCACTGGAGCAGCGAGGCGGCCCGTGCGGTCACCACCCAGTTGCCCGCCGCAGGGTCGGCGCTGGCTCTGCTCGCAGATTCGAATTTGCCACGCCCTGGCCTGCAGTCAGCTGGGAGTCAGGCTTCACGCAAGCCGGTCTTGAACTCCCGCAGTCCCAGGACAGGGTTATCGCTTGTGCAGTGTAGACCCACCACCACCCAGTAAGGGCAAAGGCGCAACTCTTCCAGCCCAGCCTTTCCCAAAGCAAGAGGTCATGTGGACAAACAGCCAACCTTCTGGGACCTGGCTCGCTCAGGGTCCCTGAGGAATGATGTCAAGCAGGGATCCAAACCCCTGAGTGGTCCCTTGACTTGTTGAAACCCTCTTCTCAGAGAAAATTCAAAGCACTCACTACTGAGCACCTTTCCAATGGCCTCAAGGCTTTCTTTAAATCAATCACACACACATTATATATATAAATATATATTTATATATTATATATTCTTTTTGCAAGCAGGGACCAAGAGGGGCAGAGAGAGAAGGGACTATAGCCACTGCAAACGAACTCCATTTTTGTGCATTTGGTTTTACGTGGGCATTGGGGAGCTGAACCTGAGCTGTCAGATTTGCAAGCAACTTTAACCACTGAACATCTCTCCAGCCCAGGAAGTGTCTTATAAAACTTTTATAACCGGGTGTGGTGGCGCACGCCTTTAATCCCAGGATTTGGGAGGCAGAGGTAGGAGGATCACTGTGAGTTCGAGGCCACCCTGAGACTACATAGTGAATTCCAGGTCAGCCTGGGTTAGAGTGAGACCCTACCTCGAAAAACAAAACAAAAACAAACAAAAAAAAAACCTGTTTTATAAAATTTTTTAATATATTTGAAGCTGGGCGTGGTGGCCCATGTCGTTAATCCCAGCACTCGGGAGGCAGAGGTAGGAGGATCGCCATGAGTTCAAGGCCACCCTGAGACTACACAGTGAATTCCAGGTCAGCCTGGACTAGAGCGAGACCCTACCTCGAAAAACCAAAAAATAAAAATAAAAAATAATATATTTGATAAATAATTTTCAAAAGAGCCAGGTGTAGTGCACGCCTTTAATCCCAGGATTTGGGAGGCAGAGATAGGATGATTGCTTTGAGTTCCACACGAGCCTGACAGTGAATTCCAGGTCAGCCTGGGCTAGAGCAAGACCCTAGCTCAAAAAACAAAAGTAAGTTATAAAGCTGGGCTTGGTGGTGCATGACTTTAATCCCGGCACTCAGAGGAGGATCACTTTTTGAGGCCAGCCTGGGACTACAGGGTCAACCTGGGCTAGAGTAAGACCCTACCTTGAAAAACACATATGTATGTATGTAGTGTATAAACTCGAGCCCCCCCAATCTCAGTGTGTGTTCAGTTTTTTTAGGGTTTATATTCATATTATCTTACCACCTCAATTACATTGCCTATCCCTGACTCCGAAGACCAGAAAGGGACATTAAAAACATCTGACTTTGGGCTGGAGAGATGGCTCAGCATTTAAAGGTGCTTGTTTGCAAAGCCTGATGGCCTGGGTTTGATTCCACAGTACCCACATAAAGCCAGTGCACAAAGTGGCATATGTGTTTGGAGTTTGTTTACAGTGGCTAGAGGCCCTGGTGGGCCCATTCTCTCTCTCCTCACTTGCTCTCTCTTTCTGCTTGCAAATAAATAAAAATATCTAGCTCTAGCCCAGGCTGACCTGGAATTCACAATATAGTCTCAGGCTGGCCTCAACTCACAGCTACCCAAGTGCTACCTCCCAAGTGCTGGTCTTAAAGGCATGTGCCTCCACACTGGGCTTAAATTTAAAACTTTAAAAATTATTTTTAATTATTCATTTTCAAGCAGAGAGAGATAGGCACACCAGGGCCTCCAGCTGCTGCAAACAAACTACAGATGCATGCACCACTTTGTATATCCAGCTTTATGTTGGATACTGGAGAATTGAACCCAGGCCAGCAAGCTTTACAAGCAAGGGTCTTTAACTGCCAAGCCATCACCCAGCCCTTCAAGGACATATTTTTAATATCCTGTGGAAGCCAGTATCCAGCACTTCCACATGCTGAAGCCTTGCCCTCTGACTAGAAAAAGAGGCAAATAGAAGGAATGTAGGGCCTCTAGCCACTACCAATGAACTCTAGATGCATTTGCTACTTTGTGCATCTGGCTTTACCTGGGTACTAGGGAATTGAACCTGGGTCCTTAGGCTTTGTAGGCAAGCCTCCAGCCCCAAAGAATACCATTTCTAATGGAAACAACTAATAAAGTGATCAAACTTTGTATTTATTCATTTATGTGACTTTTAAAATTATGTATATATCTCTGGTCAGGAGGATTTATTTATAGTTGTATGACTGTCAAAACAGATTTCTGTTTTCACTGTGGGAAGAATTGCTGAACCAGAATCTTCCCCCAACTCAGGAGGAAGTGAGGCTCTGTCTTCACCACAGCACTTGCAGCCATGTCCTTTGCCTCTTTGGGACAGCGCCCCATCCCTGCCTGAGGTCAGCTGTATAGTGCATAGCTGACACATCAACCTTTCCAGGAGGAAGCACTGTCAGCCTTCCCCCTAGGAAGAAAAAAGCAAACCCTACTGGCAACAAGCACTGAAAACCAAGTGTGTCACCTCAGAGCAGGAATAAAAAGGGAGGGGCAGGGGTTGGAGAGATGGCTCAGCAGTTAAGGCACTTTCCTGCAGAGTCTGACTACCCAAGTTTGATTCCCCAGTACTCATGTAGGGCTGGATTTATAAAGTGGAGTGTGTATCTGGAGTCCCTTTGCAGTGGTTGGAAGTTCTGGAGTGACCATTCTCTCTTCTCTCTCTCTCTCTCTCTCTCTCTCTCTCTCTCTCTCTCTCTCTCTCTCTCTCTCTCTCTCTGCTTACAAACAAAAATATATTTTTATAAAAGTGAGGGGCGGGATGTAGTCAGTCATAGAGCACTTGCCTAACTTGTGCAAGGCCCTGGATCACATCCCAGACCCAAAGAAAGAAAGAAGCACAGAGGAACCAACACATGTCCTGCTATGAGGTCCTCCTGCAGACATGAGGGGGCACTGAAAAAGCTGAAATTCCCACAGTCCTCCCAAAGGCTTCACAATAGGCACCTGCTCCAGAGAATCTACCACAATTTAGGACATGGGAGGTTCATGAGGACCTGGAGATCTGGCGAGAGGGCTCTATCTAGCAAGAGCAGGTCACACTGTTACATCCCCAGATTTGAGGCACACAGACATGCCCCACAGGAAAAATTTACTGATTGATGAGGAAAAGTCAACTGTTCAAAAGTAAACCAGAAGAAGTAATTGACAAAATCTTAGATCTAGCTGGGCATGATGGCACACACCTTTAATCCCAGCACTCTGGAAGTGGAGGTAGGAGGATTGATGTAAATTCAAGACCAGCCTGGGCTAAAAGTGAGACCCTACCTCCCAGGGGGGTGGGGAATCGTGTATCTACTCACAAAAGAAAACTCAGAAACTAGAAATAGAGAATTTCTTATAACTTGGACATTCGTCATAATGCACAGGATAGAAAGAAGGGGTTTCGGGCTGGAGAGATGGCTCAGCGGTTAAGGCACTTGCCTCCAGTGCCTAAGGCCCCCGGTTCAATTCCCCAGTACCCACAATAAGCCAGACCCACAAAGTGGTGGTCCTGGCTCTCTCTCTCTCTCTCTCTCTCTCTCTCTCTCTCTCTCTGCTTGAAAATGAATAAATAAAATATTTTTTAAAAAAGAAAGTAGGGGTTTCAGGTGATGGGGCATTTAGGTGTAGGTTTACTGTGTTAAGTCTGAGTTCTCACCAATCTCCCTCTCTCTTTCCCCTACTACCTGACCAAAACTAGACAGGAGATCTAGCCCACCTAGCTCCTTTCCTGAGCACCAGTCCACACCTTCAACAGACTCTCCCCTCACTGGGAAGTCGTCCTTCACTCAAGGGCATGGGCATAAAAGCACGGATACCCCTCAGTCTCTTTTATTTCCTGAAGGTGTGTGCCAGCCTGGGCTAGAGTGAGAGTCTATCTTGAAAAACCAAAAGTAGGGGCTGGAGAGATGGCTTAATGGTTAAGGTGTGTCACACGCCGCTGGGATGAATCTTCAAACCAGGCACAGTTTATGGGAGGAAAGGATTTATTTATTTGGTGCATGTGTCTGGAGTTTGTTTGCATTGGCTGAAGGCCCTGGCACACCCATTCCCTCTTTCTCTGTCTGCCTCTTTCTCTCTCAAATTAATAAAATATAAGAGATAGGAAAAACCTTTGGAATTTGGCATACATGGTGTTTTTTTTTAGCACAAGCAAACAAAAAAGGGGGCTGGAGAGATGGCTCAGCGGCTAAGGCACTTGCCTGTAGAACAGAAGGACATGAGCTCAATTCCCCAGATGCAAAAGGTGGCACATACGTCTGGAGTTCAGCAGTGGCTGGAGGCCCTGGCGTGCCCATTGTCTCTCTCAAATAAACAAAAATACCTTTTAAAAAGATGTATATATGAAAATTGTCCTATTTTAGGAAAAAATCTGGAAAAATCCATATTTAAAATCCAGTTACAGGCTGGAGAGATCGCTCAGTGGTTAAGGCACTTGCCTCCAGTGTTCAAGGCCCCGGGTTCAATTCCCCAGTATCCACATACACCAGACATACTCTAGCTGGGCTCTCTCTCTCTCTCTCTCTCTCTCTCTCTCTCTCTCTCTCTGTCTCACTGTCTCTCTCTATCTGTATCTCTGTTTGAAAATGAGTAAATAAAAATAATTTAAAATAAAATACAGTTACTCTTACACTTAGTAATCCCACTCCTGGAATTTTTATTCTATGAAATAAAGAGCACCATATCATAGTGTGTCAATAAGTCAGACAACCAGGAAACAGTGAACAGGTGACAAGAGGGAATGGTTGAATGTATTCTGGTACATCCACGCTGTGGAATATGCAACTGCTGAGAAGGGGTTACTTCAGCTTCTGGAAGCAAATTTCATCAGGTAATAAGTACATATAGCAAAGCACAGGAAAGTGAGCGTCATATGGTTATGGACCTCTGAGATGTAAGCAGCTAGTGAGCATAGGGTTGCTTATGTTTCTATGAGTGTATTTCTGTGGAGGAGAGTCTGCAATAGGTTGTTAACCTGCTTCCTGGGAGAGGCAGAAGAGGAAGATGGGTAAAATAAATGAATAAGCAAAGATATATATATATATATATATATATATATATATATGTTCATTTTCAAGCAGAGAAAGAGAGAGAACGCACCAGGGCCACCACCTTGTGGGTCTGGCTTATGTGGGTCCTGGGGAATTGAACTGGGGGCCTTAGGCACTGGAGGCAAGTGCCTTAACCGCTGAGCCATCTCTCCAGCCCAGCAAAGATATTTTTTAAAGTATGGAAACAAAATCCCAGTGTGTACATAAATTTTAATCTCTTTGCAGCATACTGTAAACTGCATATCAATTGCCAGGGAATGCAATCCCTAAAGACTGGTTCTTGCAGCTACAGAGGTGAGGTGGCTGCTCCCACTCCCCACACTAGCCCCTTAGGATTTACCTTGGGTCATATAATCATATATGTATACAGTTTACAGGTTAAGCAAGTGCCAACATGCCTACCAGATGGGGAAATAAAGTTAGTGGAGTTCTATTGTTGCATTTTGTTTTGTTTGAGATAGGGGTGTCATATAGGTCAGACTGGCCTCAAACTCACAAGGAGCCCAGGCTGGCCTTGAACTCCTGATCCTCTTCCTACCATCTCCCAAGTGCTAGATTACAAGCATGGGTCACCAAGAGCTGTTTACTTATATCTAAAAGTTAGGCGAGTGCTATCTTTTGGAGGATATAGACTGGATAGAAGCACAAGGGGAGGGGGTCTATGAAGGGTGAACTGAGTTTCTAAACATATTAATCTAGCATACTCTACAAGAGGAGGCTAGGCACTAATTGTTTAAGCTCCCAGGCCCATGACTCACTAAGCTATCACACTGGGCTCTACATCTGTGGGGAAAGAGATAAACCACCCACCCCTGGTGGGCCTGCATGATTTTAAACTGCTAAAACTATATTTTAAAAATCCTTGAGGGGCTATTAAGGGTCTAACCAAACTTCTGGTATATTAAAAATATTTAAACAAAAATGACATATAGCCGGGCGTGGTGGCGCATGCCTTTAACCCCAGCACTCGGGAGGCAGAGGTAGGAGGATCACCATGAGTTTGAGGCCAGCTGAGACTACATAGTGAATTCCAGGTCAGCCTGGGTAAGACCCTACCTTGAAAAACCAAAATAATAATAAAAATAATAATAATAATAATAATGACATATATTATATGCTAGGCTGGAGAGATGGCTCAGTGGTTAAAAGGCACTCGCTTACAAAGCCTGATGACCTAGGTTTGATTCTCCAATACCCACATAAAGCCATACAAAGTGGCCCATGCCTTTGGGGGTTCATTTACAGCAGAAAGGGGGGGTTCTGGTGGGTCATTCTCTTTAATTTTGAGATAAAGTCTCCCTAAATTGACAAAGAAAGCCTTGAAGTTGTGACTCTCCTGCCTCAGCCTCTCAGGTAGCTGGGAGTACAGACCTGTGATCTCACATTGGGTTCTAAAATATCATTTGGACAAATTTCAGAATGGAGAGATTTAAGAATTACTATAGGGGCTAGAGAGATGGCTCAGTGTAAAGCCAGATACAAAGTGACACATGCATCTGGAGTTCATTTGCAGAGGCTGGAAGGCCCTGGTATGCCCATTCTCTGTTTGCAAATAAATAAATAAATAAATAAATAAATAAATAAATAAATAAATAAATAAATAAATAAATGAAAAAGTTACTGTAATTTTCACAGTATAAAACTGATCTAAACTGAATAGGTTCCATAGAATCCTTATTCCTGGACAGTTGGCTAAAATATGTAACCCTCCAAAGAAATATGGGGGTATCACTTGGTAAGAACAGCCCTGAAGGGGTGTGATGAAGCCTAACCCTAATACATTGAGATGTGGCTTGTAAACACCAATACCAGAAATCAGTTACTATCCATATTAAGCTGTTGATCAGAGACCTATGAGGTCCCCAAAACAAGACAGTCTTCTATTAAAGCACTTGGTTACCCACCCAAAGTAAAAGATAAGACCCTATTGCTGAAGACACCACAAGGCTGCAACAAACAACATCAAGAGACCCAGTTGGAACCCGAAAAGGAAGCCAGTTCCAAAATAATCCACATCTTGGTATTACTATGAAAATTTCTGGCTTAACATCCAGGAAGAGTATCAGGGGACTTGAGCACCCACAAATGATGCTTTGTAAACTGCTGGGCTGGGGCTGGAGAGATGACTTTGTGATTAAAGGTACTTGCATGCAAAGTCTTAGGGCCCAGGTTCAATTCCCCATTACCCATATAAAGCCAGATGCACAAAGTGGCACATGCATCTGGAGTTCATTTGCAGTGACTGGAGGCCATGGTATGTCCATACTCATTCACTGTCTGCCTCTATTTCTCTCAAATAAATGAAAATTTCAAATTATGGCCATTGCTGTGAGAAGTAAAGGGCAAACCTTTAGTTTAAGGTCTAGGTTATTACATCAGTATAGGGTCTTTGATGGTAAAGAATTTGGACTTTATTTAGCAGGCAACAGGGAGTTCATTACACACAGACACACACATACCCCCCTATATATCTCCTGTTTTTAAGGCTGTGATGGTTAAGTTTTGATGTCAACTTGACCTTTCAAGTAATCTTGGGTGGGTCTCTGAGGATGTTCATGGAAAGGCAGCCTCTCAGTAGGGAGCAGGATGTAAGGAAGCTCAAAGGAGGTAGAAGTAAACATCCTTTCCTTCCTGCCCTGCCCACACTCAGGAAGCCATTAAGTCTGGGATGGAGTTAAGGGACCCCACCCTAAGGCTATATAAAGGGGAAGAAATTCTCTCCTGGCCTCCCCGCTTGTTGGCTGCTGGTGCTTGTTTGTGACTTGCACTCGCATCCTGCTTTCGCAGACTGCTATTGTTGGACTGTCCTAAGCTACCCCAATAAATTCCCTTTTCCTACAATCCATTCTGTCAACTCTGTTTCCTCTAGAGAACCCTGACTACAACAAAGGCAAAATCCTTTCTTTCAGACAAGGTCTCGGTCTCTAGCCTGAAATTATGTAGCCCAAGGATGCCTTCAACTCCCAGCAATCCAACTGCCTTAGCCTCCTGAATGCTGGGGTTATAGGTGGGCACTATATACCTGGATTCCATTATCCTTTTGTTAAAAAGTTTTTTGAAAGCCGGGCGTGGTGGCGCACGCCTTTAATCCTAACACTTGTGAGGCAGAGGTAGGATTGCCATGAGTTCAAGGCCACCCTGAGACTACATAGTGATTTCCAGGTCAGCCTGGACTAGAGTGAGACCCTACCTCGAAAAAACAAAACAAAAATTTTTTGAGGTGGGAGTGGTGGTGTGCACATGTAGTCCCAGCGACTCAAGAGGCTGAAGTGAGATGACTACTTTGCTCAAGGCCAGCCTGAGAAACACAGTGATCCCTTGCTTCAAATGGTAAAAAAATCAGAATAAAAAGTAAAAGTATTAATCTGAGTAAACTTTCAGAAATATCAAGCAGCCAGATGTCTATTTATAATACCTAATTTATTTAATTGCACATGCTCATCTTAAAATAACAATATAGTACAGTAATACAAAATATTGCTTATTATTCTCACATTTAAGTAACAATTTTCTTCATATTCTCTATCTCCAAGCATCATGTATAAATGTCTGCAGTTTCTTCAAGCTCTTTTGCTTGCATTTAAGTTAGATACAACACTTGAAATACACATCTGACACTCTTACTGGAAAGACTGATCCAAGTTGTTATGTCAGAACTGTCTTCCCCTCCCTCCATTGTATGGGTGTTTGTAACCCATACAACAGAACTACTTGCTTATTGCTTTTGAAATTGCCCTTTAAAAAGCTGGTTTGCGAACCTAACTCATGTAGTAGTGAGAGAAGATTTTCCTGAAATAATGGCAGAGTATTCCCTATACCCATTTATTTTCTTTTGCTTTGTTTTGTTGTTGATTTTGAAGGTAGGGTCTTACTCTAGCCCACGCTGACCTAGAACTCATTCAGTAGTCCCAAACTGGCCTCAAACTCCCAGAGATCCTCCCAAGAGCTGGGATTAAATGCTTAAGGGCAAAGCCCCCCCCCCCCTTTTCCTTAGTTAAAAAAAAAAAAAAAACTGATTAAAGTAGGAGAACCTAGAACCAGACAAATCTTGTCTTGCTGGAGGCTAGTGTGGATTAAATGTGTGAGGAGTGGCCAGAGGGAGAACAGCTAGAGAATGGGAGGACAGAGGTGGAGGACAGTTTGTTGGGCAGATCCGAGACAGTGACATTTCCTGGAGTAGGAATGAAGGTGTGAAGAAAGACTGGGAGGAGAGGGACAGGGGTAAGGAGGGAACAAGTGCCAGTCAGCCAGCCAGAGTGGCTTGAAGCTAAGCAGTGGCTGAGATAAGGATGACACCACCAGGCAGCAAGGATCCGGAAGAGGATGAGGAAGATGTGGATGCCATACCAGCTAGGAAAAGGTGCCTATGGACCATGCTGATACAGAGTTCTGGCATAGTAAGGGGGTTGGGAGTGGCCTGAATGTGTCAGGACTGACGAAACAGAATTCTGAGGAAAAACAACACATAGAATCTAGAGAAAGATGAGATGGTCAGGCAGTTTGCAAATCTAAAGTTGGGAAAAGTTCACCTAAACTACCCCAATAAGTTTCTTCCTCTCGAAGCACTTGTTATATTGAGTTATCAATACTTGCCTTCTAGACTGCAAAGAAGCCCTGTGCACTGCTGAGCTCCCAGAAACCAGAACAAGCTCTCCATCAGGAGACGAAGAGGGAATTAGGTATCAGTGTCCTATGGCAGGGACTCAGATGGTCAGCAAAGGAGAGGTTAGGAAAGGTACTAGGGTTTTTTGTTTGTTTGTTTTTTGATGTAGGATCTCTCTAGCCCAGGCTGACCTGGAATTCACTCTGTAGTCCTAGGCTGGCCTCAAACTCACAGCAATCCTCCTACCTCTGTTTATACTAAGTGCAGAAGTACAGGGATTTAAAGTGTGTGACACCCCTCCAGATTGCAGCAAAGATTTTAAAGCAGTGACCCTCAAAACTGTGGTCATTGGAAGCCACAGCAGCAGCATCTGGGAATTTAATAATGCAAATCTCGGCTGGGCATGATGGCACATATCTTTAATCCCAGCACTTGGGAGGCAGAGTTAGGATTGGCTCAAATTTGAGGCCACCCTGAGATTACACAGCATGTTTCCAGGTCAGTCTGGGATAGAGCGAGACCCTACCTTGAAAAACAAAACAAAAAAAGAATGCAAATCAAATTTTAGGCCTTGCTCCAGACCCACTCAATCAGAAACGCTGGGGCCAAGGCCCAGCAATCCTTAGTATCAAGTCTTCCAGGTCAGGGGATTCACATGTAAAGAACTACTTACTTACTGCATTAAGCTAAATAGATATTCTTTCTTTCTTTTTTTTTTTTTTCTTTGAGAGAGGGTCTCATGTAGCTCTACCTGACCTTAAACTCATTATGAGGCTGGCCTTGGACTCTTGATCCTCCTGACTCTGCTTCCCAGGTGTGGATGGTTTATTTTCCCTAGATTTTCCTTAACCATTCACCATCTGCTACCCTAGTCTGTGTGAGTACCAGTAATAACCTTACATTAGTATTCATGGTTCTAGGTTCTAAGAATTAACATGACCCAAAGCTCAAGACTCAAGTGTTCTTGTCTCTTGGATAAGTGAATGGAATGACAGAGAGGTTCTTATGGGAGGGTGAAGTTGAGTGGACATGGAAGGGTGATCTTCCTTAAACCCCCTCCCCCAAGATACAAATCTCCCTATGGGACAAGCAGGAGTTTTACTTGGTGGGAGGTGAGGTGGGTACAGGAGTTAAATCATTGGCTAAAAGACTACCCTAAGTCAAAAGTACTAGCACATATTTTGTTTATTCTTTGGTGCTGGGAATGGAGTCCAGAGCTCATGCATACTGAGCATACATTCTACCACTGAACCACAACCCAGCCCCACACTTATTTTAGATGCAACTTCCAGTTCCTCCTCAGAAGAATGCAAGCTCCATGGGTCCAGAAGTTTTTTTGTCTCTCCCACTGAACTGAGGGTGAACATTTGCTAAGTCAGTAGTTCTGCTATTAGAACGAACAAAGGCTGCTCTTTGCCAAGACAAGAAATACTAAAATCTGGGTGGGCTCTGGTGAGCTTGGAGTTCAGAGCTACACTGTATGAAGGGAGCCTTGGCTAGGTACTTCTTTCAATTGGAGGCTCTTTTTTCTTTTTCTTTTTTGTTTTTTTGAGGTAGGGTCTCAGGTCTCACTCTACCTCAGGCTGACCTGGAATTCACTATATAGTCTCAGGGTGGCCTCGAACCTCTGCCTCCCAAGAATGCTTGGATTAAAGGCATATGACACCATGCCCTTTTAGTTTGAAGCAGGGTCTCACTATGCAGTCCAAGCCAACCTTGAACTAGCAATCCTCCTGTCTCAAGCATCCCAACATGTGGCTGCCAGAGCCCTTTTCACAGGTGTGTAGCATGTAGGACTCTATGATGTGGACAGGTCACTTAGGCATTATTCCAGGATAAGCCTGAAGGCACATATAAGACAGGGGTCTTGGAAATAAACCAGAACAAATGCCAGCTGTCACAAACCTCACCTTGTTTGCTCCTTGGGACATCACAGCTTCTTAAGAGTTTAACTTTTGCCCATTCTTTCTAGGCCCTTCCTTGCTTACTCCTACAGACTGTCTGGACCAGAGCAGTCTTCTACCCTAGCCTATGCTCACAAATTCTACTCAGGGAACACCTAAGGGCCCAGGTCCACAGGTGCCTCAGGAAACTGATGTACCACTACCTTTAGGCAAAGACCTTAATCATTCTAGGTAAGCCTTGATGCATCCTTAAGAATGCCAAAGCAGGCAATCTGACAGCAATGAGCCAAAGAAAACCTTGTCTGCATAAAATCACTAAGGCAAGAATTCTGACATTCCTATATGCCAAGCAAGTAGGTGGGCAGAAGCCTTCCCTAAACATGGATATCCCTGGGCATTTGCTCAAACTGGTGCCCCCAGTAACCACCCACCTGTCCAGAGGCCCCAGTATCATCCCCCCTGTTCAAAGCCACTCCCAAAACTTAAAACAGAGAGGCACTTCCTCAGTGCCCATGTGAAAAGGATTCAGTGGGTAACTGTTACTGTAAGTCTTGCATGTTGTAATCTTGAAGGGTTTGAGTTTTACTTCCTACCTTACGGCTCCAGACAAAGGCCAAAGACCTACCCTAGTACATAAAAGTGGCTAGCATTTATGATAGATTTTATGATAGTTTCCCTCTCCTCCCATGTTAGACTCCTATCAGTTACTAGTTGAAATGCCTTCTATTTCTGGGCTTAATATTTGCTAAGAATGAGGATCAAGTTTATCCTTAGGTAGCGCTGGGGAAGCATGAAGAGGCCCTGGCCCGGGAGGCATGACTCCTGCAGTAGGCCAGGGCAACCCCTCATTATAAAAAAGAACAAGTGTCTTTTAATTCAGTAGTTAAGGATGCCTAACCTACTGCCTATACAATATGGCAAAAAATTCTTTTCTAAAAAAAAAAAAAATTCTTTTCTAAAATGCAGAAATGAGAACAATCTACAAGTACCTTAGTCAAGGTCCTTTGGGTTGCATGTCATAAAAACTTCAGGCCTAAGGGGTGGTGGTGGCTAACACCTTTAATCTCAGCACTCAAGAGGCAGGCCAGTCTGAAACTACAGAATGAGTTCCAGGTCAGCCTGGGTTGGAGTGAGACCCTACCTGAGGTGGGGACACCTTCAGGCTGACTTAAAAAAGAAAAATCAAGATTCATTTTAAGCATACCTGAAGGATGACTGGAGACCAAGGCAAGGATATAGGACTGGGTGCAGAAACCAGGAAAGTCCTCCAGGTTAGCAACACAGCCTCTCAAGCTTGCCCATGAAAAGCTAGCTTCTGCCTTTGTTAAGTGCTCCATCCATGATATCATCTTAGATGGTAACTGGTCTCTCTCATTAATGTAAAGTCTTAAAGAACTGACTAGGAACTGTTTGGATTAGCTCATACCTGACTCAAACAATGGGCATATGAGAGGAAAGGAAAGAGGGTGAGAGGGGAAAGGTCAATATTCACAAATTTCTGGACAAGTGTGTTCATGTATTTAGAGGAATGGGATGGGTGTTTGAATCAGCTAGGTTCTCAGTAGTGTCATCAGAGAGGTCAGTTGCTTAGCTTTTCATACTTAAAACTGCAAAGAAGCTGGGTGTGAAGGCTATGCTTATAGTCCCAGCATTTGAGATAGTAATGAGGAAGGACTTGCTGTGAGTTTGAGGCCAGTTAGGGCTAGTTTTCCAGGTCAGCCTGAGCTACAGAGTGAGACCCTGTCTCAAAAAATAAAAACAAACAAATTACAGTGAAGAGGGAGCTGAAGAGATAACACAGCAGTTAAAGGAGCTTGCTTGCAATGCCTGCTGGCCTAGGTTTGACTCCCCATTACCCACATAAAGCCAGATGCACAAAGTGGAGCATGCAGGTCCTGACATGTCCATTCTCCTTTCTTCTCTCCCTCCAACTCACTCTTTCTCTTTTGCCCCCCACTTGCAAATAAATAAAAATATTTTTAAAATATAATTTTTTTAAATGAAGAGGTTTATAATTTTCTATAGTTCAGAATGCCCTTCCTCTCTACAAGGTATCTATGGAACAAGTAAGTCAAAGCACTGTAAATGACTTCCACTTCACAAAGCTCTGCTGAATACTGGAAACCAAGTAGGAAAATAGTACAAAAAGTTGTTACTGTTTTATTGCTCTGGATTTGGCTGACATCTGGTCCAAGTGCATCAAATCTTACAGGAGTGGTGAAGACAAGTTACAATGGTGCCACTTTCTAGCTAATACTTTTCTCAAAAAAAAATATTTTTTTTGTTTTTTGAGGTAGGGTCTCACTGTAGCCCAGGCTGACCTAGAATTCACTATGTAGTCTCAGGGTGGCCTTGAACTCATGGTGATCCTCCTACCTCTACCACCCACGTGCTGGGATTAAAGGTGTGGGCTACCACGCCTGGCCAAAAAAAATTTTTTTAGCTAATACTTTTATTTTAACCATCTGTGTTGATGTCATGAAATATGAAAGAGTGTTCACTGATTCCATGGACCTATAAAAGCCTTGTGAGGGTCTTTATTTTGTGAGCACATTGCATGAAGCCAGGAAAACTGTGAGGGCTCAATGTTAGGTGAATCCAATTCTAATTTAAAAATGAATACAAAAATCTACTTATGATCTAATATTAACTGGGCTAATAACCTCAGGCCACATACTGCTTTGTCTCCTAGTAGATAGGGCAGAAAAAGAAACCCAATTTCAATCTTTCAAAGAAGTTCACAAATGCTGGCATTTCTAGCTCAGAAGCACAAAATATATAAAGAGAAATGACTGGAAATTCTCTTAACCAAAAGCACTAGTTGAAATGGCCTTAAATCGCCGGGTGTGGTGGCGCATGCCTTTAATCCCAGCACTCAGGAGGCAGAGGTAGGAGGATCACCATGAGTTCAAGGCTACCCTGAGACTACATAGTGAATTCCAGGTCAGCCTGGGCTACAGTGAGACCCTACCTTGAAAAACCAATTAAAAAAAAAAAAGTTCAAATAAATGGCCTCAAGTCTTACAGAAATGTTTACTCCAAAACATGCAGAGGCAGCAAGTCACCCCAAACTGCATTTTATTCTATGACCTTTATGTTGCTTTTCTCTTTATGTTTAAAGTAATGTGAAATGGATGGAAACACTTTGTTAGAAGAACAGAGTGATCACAGCAAATATACCAATAAAAACCTCAGCTCTATGCCTACACTTTAAACACAAGGTTGAGTATAGTAGAGGCTTATGTTCTGGAGTTTGTATAGTGGAAATATTAGGATCAATATATTTCAATAGAAGATCCATAAATGCCCTGAAAACAGAAAGTTGACACCATTTTAAATATAATTCATGTATATATTTAAAATCAAACACAATTAAATAGAATATGGTTTAAGTACATGAATACTTGCGCTTCAGAAGAATAACAGAGATGGTACATAGTACCAAAAACATACACAGCCTTTTTGCTTCTTCTGTTGATGAACAGTGTGCCTCTATACAATCAATATTGCAATGAAATAAATTCTCTATTCATTCAAGACTTTCCCAAGGACATAGGTGATTAATAATTATATACACACACACATATATATTTGTTTTGTTTCATAAAGTCTGAGCAAAAGCAATTAACACCTAAAAGTACTTCCTTTCCCTTCAAACAATCAAGGAAGCACTGGCAACATGTGGCCAGTGGAGTGTGCTTGCCAAATGGGTGGCTGCCAACAGCTGTGCTGGCCAGACACAAGCTGACTAAGCAGAAGTGCAGCGAATCCCGTGAGCCTCTCACTGTCCCCAGACATTATAAAAAGGCTACTGCACATTCCCCACTCATAGCAAAGACTCAGGGAGGCACTCAAAGGTGAGTGCTTTTCTCTCCATTTGTGAAAAAATAAAGTACAATCTGAAATAACCATTTTGTTCTAGGGACCATATGGAAACTATAGTGATAGTTACTCATTTTTTTCCCATATGTGTTCTAAAGGGGAAATTAGGCAACTGGAAGGCAAACTTCCAGAGGAACTAATGTTGACAGCAAACTAAATCCACCCTTTTGTTAGCAGGGACTGGCTTAAAGGCTACTGCGTCTCAGGAGCAGATGAAATGTTGAAATTGTATCCTGCCACCAAGGAGGACAATATCACTGAGGCTTGCCCCAGGACTTATCAGCTTCTTTCTAAATTAATGCCTCTGTGAAGGAGGACTGTACAAGGACTTGTCACCTGCTACAAGCTACTGGCCTCACAGTGCCAATACAGAGCTGCCTGTTTTCAGTGGGGCTGAGTCAACTGTTACTTTCAGGTGATAAAGCAAAGCACCTCTGTCCCGTGTTTTATGACACTTTGAGGGAGAATTCCTTCTGTATTTGCACCACATACAAACTGTTTATTTGCCTCATATAAGACATGGTCCCCCTGTCTACTCCAGTGGGTAACTCTTATAAGTGGGTTATTGCCATTGGAAAATTATTCAAATTATCTAGTAATTTGTCAACAATAGCACTCTGTGTCATGTGACTCACTGAGTTACCATCATGAGCATCATTTATGTCTACATGTTCCTCTCTCTGTTTTATGGTGGAATCCCAGAAGTCTAGAATTGTCTTCTATTCTTTCCTGGAAACAACAGTGATCTATCGGTGAAAAAAATACAGTGCTCTGTTTTCATTGGCTGTGTTGAAGAATCCAACCAAAGGAAAAAAGTTCTCTTATTTTTCAAAAGCAGATTTCCTTTCTCTCTGGTCTTGAGTCACAGCTGGAAGAAAGAAGTAAAGAAAGGAAAAGGTAAAGTTCATTCTTATAACAAGTGACATATTATTACTACAGATAGAGGAAGAAAACAATCGACATTTATTCAGTGCTTACTATCTGTCAGAAATTATGACTGCCAAAAGCTGGCTACAGTTTGGTGAGGCAAAATTAAATTATCCTTTACAGATGAGCTAATGGGAGCATAAAGAAGTTAAGAACTTGCTTTTACTTTTCTGTTTTCACATATTTTTCTCATTCTTTTTTTTCCCGATGTAGGGTCTCGCTCTAGCCCAGGCTGACCTGAATTTCACTATGTAGTCTCAGGCTGGTCTCAAACTCACGGTGATCCTCCTACCTCTGCCTTCCAAGTGCTGGGACTAAAGGAGTGCGCCACCATACCCGGCTTGCTTTCACAATATTTTTCAAAATGAAAAATATCCCCATTTTTGGACAGGGTAATTCTACTTGTAGGAATCAATCCTACTGGGTAATTTATGCACAGATATTCAATAAAAACAGTATCTGTAACAGAGAAAAAACCTGAAGCATCCTAGTCATTCACATGAGACTCATCACACAGCCATAAAATCATCATATACAACATTCCATAGTATTTGAAAAAACTGAAAGAACTTTCTTTCATCTGTTAGGGTCCAAAGACTAAGTTCATGAGTCACATTCTCTCCTAGGATACAGGACTAGGGAGAAAACACACACTGCAAAAGGCATCATCTCTGCTATCTGTGACATGTGACAGGCTCATGAAACAATTCTGAGGTAGTTTATTACTCTGAACATAAAAGTACACAAATAACAATACAGGCTACACAGAGTGATATGCACGGGATCAGGACTACTCCAATTCATGGTCATGGAATGAGAATTAGAAGAGGATCTATTGGGGTTTTCTTTCCAGTATCCCTGATCTATTGTTAAGGAAATAAGGTACTGGAGGCAATTCCATACAAAAGGTTTCACAGTATGCCTAAAAATGAACTTAAAAAAAAAAATCAACCAATTAATTTTTAAAAGTGTACTCAAAACTGGGCATAGTGACACACACCTTTAATCTCAGCACTCAGGAGGCAGAAGTAGGAGGATCACTGTGAGCTTGAGGTCAGCCTGAGGAAGAATAAGACCTAACCTGGGAGTGGGGGGTGGAAATACTCAAGAGCTGAGCTGGTGCTAGCCCAGCAGTGTAGCATTCAGGAGGCCCTAGGTCATTCAATCCTCAGCATTGCAAAAGGCAATTCGAATTTTTTTAAAATTTTTTTTATTGTCCATAATAAGTTACAATATTTAGTGGGCAAACAATGAGTTGTTATCCCCAATTCCCCGCTGCCCTCCCCTCCCCACTCCGCTGGATAACCTCCTTCCATGGGTCGTCTGGATCAGTCCTTGTGGCAATTCGAATTATTAACTAGCAAGCTAACTACTCCTAACTAATCAGTTTGTCTAATTCAGTGTTTTTTTTTTCCCATAGCAATTACTTGATGATCTCTGAGGGACAGCAGGACACACACTGACATGCATACAAAAGACAAGCTTAGCAAGTTCAATAAACAAAATATAGCAAAAAAAATATTTTTACCCTAAATATGAAGAGTACATGGTAATAAACTATGAACATGAAACACAAATAAAAAGCCTAAATTTTAAACATCTGGTTTCCCCAAAATTTTCTTATTGTCAAACATTTGATCATCAACATGACAACAGGGAATAACAAAAATAACTACCTCACACTTCTCCATACACCTTTAGCTTGCTCATTACTATTTTAAGTTTGACTGAGCCACCTTTACACAGAAAAGAGGATAGAATCTGTGAAAGTGAACAGAGCTTTGGTATGAGTCAGCTTGGTAAGAAATTTACAATTACACCAAGCTCTGATAATGACGGCTGTCAGAGAAGAGTTGGCTAACAATTGGCAGGGAAAGGATGGTGCTGGGTTCAAAGCCTCACACTTTCCTGGGGCTGGATACCTTTGAAGGGAAGAGCTTGAGACTCTGGGCTGGATAAATAAAGGACTCTTCTGGACATATTTTCCCAAATTCTTTCCTTTGTTCTTAATGTAAATGACAGAGTAGTAGTTGAATGCTTCCACACAGAATGTGAGCAGTGCTGGAAGTGGCAGCACATGACTTTAATCCCATCACTTGAGAAGATGAAGTAGGAAGAGGGTTATGAGTCTGCAGAGTAAGGCTTAGGCTTTGTCTCAAAAATGAGCCCAGCAGCCGGGCATGGTGGCTCACGCCTTTAATCCCAGCACTAGGGAGGCTGAGGTAGGAGGATCGCCTTGAGTTCAAGGCCACCCTGAGACTACATAGTGAATTCCAGGTCAGCCTGGACTAGAGCAAGACCTTACCTCGAAAAACCAAAAAAAAAAAAAAAAAAAAAAAAAAAAAAAAAAAAATGAGCCCAGCAAAGACTATGAACAGACATTCTGTAATCACATGATGTGTTCCTGAGCCAGTACCACATCACAGGGAACTGGGAACACTGGGCTTAAACAAAAGACAGAACCTCTTAAGACTTCTAAAGATGCCACACGTGATAGCACACACCTTTAATCCCAGCACTCAGGTGGCTGAAATAGGAGCATGTCCTTAAATTCAAATGCCAGCCTGAACTATACAGTGAGCTCCAAATCAGCCTAGATTAGAGTGAGACCCAATCTCAAAACAAAACAACCCAGGTGGTGGCGCATGCCATTAATTTTGGCACTCAGGAGGCAGAGGTAGGAGGATTGTTGTGAGTTTGAAGCCAGCCTGAGACTACACAGTAAATTCCAGGTCATTCTGGACAAGAACGAAAAAAAAAAAAAAAAAAAAGAAAACACATAAAAAGATTCTATGTGTAGCTTTCATGGGCAAGAAAATTATATCAGTTGGTAAAACAACATAGAAAAAAAATACTATTAGCGCTTAGAAAGTCAGAATTCACTAACAATTACAGCTTTATGACCCCCAGTCCTAAGAGTTAATGAAGATGTACAGCACAACAAATTTGTTAAGAACATGGAAAAGGGACCCACATAAGCCAGATCCACAAGGTGGTGACCCTGGTGTGTTCTCTCTCTCTCTCTCTCTCTCTCTCTCTCTCTCTCTCTCTCTCTCTCTCTCTCTCTGTTTGAAAATGAATAAATATTAAAAAAAATTAGAACTCATTAAACAAAAGTGAATGTTTCTAAAAAAAAAATTAGAACTAAATTACCCTTTTTGAGTAACTCAACAAAATTGAAAAGTAGTTTGGATAAGAAAGACAGCATTAATAACCTTATACGGACGTAAAATTACATTGTCATTCAGTTGGATGAGTATGGATAATATTGTTGACCTTTTCCATGTTCTTTTTTTAATATTTTATTTATTCATTTCCAATCAGAGAGAGAGATAGAGAGAGAGAGAGAGAGAACACACCAGGGCCACCACCTTGTGGGTCTGGCATATGTGGGTACTGGGGAATTGAACTTGGGACCTTAGGCACTGGAGGCAAGTGCCTTAACCGCTACGCCATCTCTCCAGCCCAATTTAGTTCTAATTTGCTTGATACTTTGTGTTATTACTGTGGCCAGAATAGCCTCATGTTCCAGAAATCATTCAGCATTTAACTTTTAGGGACTCTTCATGGATATAAACATTTTTGGCCCACATATATGCAGGTTAGTACTTGAAGGGGCCTCTTCAAATATCTCTCCAATTCTTTCTAGATAGCTTCTTTTTTTTTTTTTTTTTTTTTATGGTTTTCTGTTCTCTAACTTCTATCTGTACCAGGCTCTCCAAATTCTGCTTTCTGACTCTCAAGCAAATCCACTGGACTCTGTTTGCCCCCTGTGAACTTTAGAAAATGCTTCTAGGCCGTGAACCAGGAGTCACTTCAACAGCCCTCAAGAAGCACAGCCTTTGTTCACCCTCTAGAAACAGTCGGCATGCAGTTATCTATGAAGGCAGTTCTACAGCAGTTCATACCTCCAAGGCAGATGCAGAAGTACTCTATAACCTTTTAATTTTTGTAAGATTATGGAGGTGGAGAGATGGCTCAGTGGGAAGATGCTTGCCTACAAAGCCTAACCATATGAGTTTGATTTTCCAGTTCACACATAAAGCTAGATGCACAAAGTAGCACATAGATCTGAAGTTCATTTGCAGGGGCAGGGGCCCAGTCATGCCATTCTCTTGTGTGTCCTGCCCACCCACCCCTGACCAATTCTCCTTGTGCGAATAAAGATTTTAATTAAAAATATTACCTACTTATTTATTTGTAGTTCTTTCTTCAAAGTAGGTTCTCACTTTAGCCCAGGCTGACCTAGAACTCACTCTGTAGTCCCAGGCTGGCCTCCAACTCCTGGAGAACCATTGTACCTCTGCTTCCTGATTAAAGGCATGTACCACCACACCCAGCTATCTATTTTTTTCAAAACAGAGTCTCACTCTAGCCCAGGATGTCTTAGAACTCACTCTGTAGCTCTAGGCTGACCTTGAATTCACAGTGATCCTCCAACCTCTGCCTGGGATTAAAGCCATGTACCACCAACCACAACTGGCCTCCTTAATATATTTTTTTTCCTTATTTGCAATGAGGTCAGGGAGAGAGAGAGCACCAACCTCTTGCCACTGCAAATAAACTTCAAATGCATGCACTATTGGAGAATCAAACTTAGTTGGCTATCAGGCTTTGTAAACAAGTGCCTTTAACTGATAAAATCATCTCTCCAAGCCAGGCATGGTGGCGCACGCCTTTAATCCCAGCACACAGGAGGCAGAGGTAGGAGGAATGCTGTGAGTTCAAGGCCACTCTGAGACTACATAGTGAATTCCAGGTCACCCTGGACTAGAGCGAGACCCTACCTCGAAAAACAAAACAAAACAAACAAACAACAAAAAAAAAAACACTCTCCAGTCCCGTTTTATTTTTTATGTGGATTTTTATTTTTTCAATTACTACTACTACTACTACTATTATTATTATTTTGTTTGGTTGGTTTTTTTTTAAGTAGGGTCTCACTCTAGCCCTGGCTGACCTGGAATTCACTATGGAGTCTCAGGCTGGCCTCAAACTCACAGCGATCCTCCTATCTCTGCCTATATTTTTTATGTGGATTTTTAAAAAAAATGTATTTATTGTTAATAATTAGATACATTATATGAGCAAGTCTTGTGGTGGTACCCCCATTTCCCTTCTCATTATCCCCAACCAGACCATTGGGTAGGGGGTTTTGAATTATACAAGTAGTAGCTAGTTTTTTTCTTTGTGTTTTGATGAGGTATAACAGGTTAGAGTGACTAGGACCTCCAAAGGTAACTAGGAGTGTCCCTGAACTTGTACTTTCAGGCAGGTTCCAAGTTATCTCATGCCTGACCCCCTCCCTTTGAGTGGGAAGTATCTCTAACTAGAATTCAAACCTAATCCTGAAACTTGATTGGTCCAGGACAGATAAGCCAACTGTCTCTCTGCTCACCTGGGCCAGGGAATATAGTCACTGAAATAAGAAATTCCTTCTCTTCTATATGGCTCACCAGCAGAGGGACATGTGAATCTCTCCAGGGCTTGGGTAAGGCTCTTTCCCATGTGAACCTTGTTTCCTCATGATGGGAGCCCTTTTATATCTTTCCTTCTTTTTCTTATCTGGCTGACCAGCACAGACTTTATGTGGCTAAAAACTCCCCATATGTTCTCTCCACAACAGTGTCTGGAGATCTCTGTAACTTCTCATTTCCTTTTAAGTAAAGTCTCCCACTATACTTTATCCTCTGGTGATTTATAATTTTAATTCTTTAATTTTATAGATAAGAATTTGGGTATTCTTTTAAGCTTTGAGGTACACTGGAATTAGCTGGGAACCCTAACTTTCTGGGAACCCCAGCTCCCCATTACAGAGTGGGGCAATATCTCTGGGTATTCTCCCCCACCATGGCTCTGACAATCTTTCCACCCCCTGTTCTGCCAAGTTATTTTAAAATGTCGTTTTTTTGTTTTGTTTTGATTTAAAAAAAACTAGGTCAGGGGTCAGGGATGTAGATCAGCTGACAGAGCCCTTGCCTAGCCCAGCAGTGTATAAACCATGATGACACAAACCTGGAAATCTCAGCACTCCAAAGGTAGAGAAAAGAGTATGAGAAGCTCAAGGTCATTCTCAGACAAGGTTCAAAACCAGCCTGAGCTACAAGAGACCTTGTCACAAAACAAACACCAAACAAAACAGGGAGGTCATCTTACCTTTGTAGATTTCTCTAAAGGTTGGTCATAATGCGCCTGCTGCATAACATCACTGACTATCATTTTAGCAATCTTCCAAGCTAGCTCTTCTTGGGCCTGAAAGAAGTGATTCAAACTGTTCATGATGGTTATTCATTAGAAGGATCAAGAATCAGTGCTCAAAACAATTGTAATATGTATATCACTTGGATAAAAACTACCTGCCCAAGAATGTAGGTGCCCTCAAGCACTGATGCATTAATGTGTCATTCTCTGTCCTACAGAGTCAGCTACCAGGCTCAAAATTCACTTCCCTTTTCCCACTCCCATCTCTCAATATACTTAATTATTCAATGGGCAAATTTCTACTTCTACAAAAGTGATAGGAAAGGAAGTATCTCAGCTTCTACCTCTGCACTAAAGACAGGCCTGCTCATAGATGAAAACTTGAGCACATGGATATGTTGCCCAGTGGCCATGGTCACTGGACTGAGAACATCTTCACTGTCACCATGAGGCAACTGTTCTTGTTACCCTTCCTTGATAAGAGAGAGCACTGATGTGCCATGCTGGGTAAACTCATGAAAGAAAACCTGAAAACTTTCTTGGAGGAATACATCCACTTGTATACCAAAATTAACATTTACCTCATCAGTATTTCCTTGTACCCATTTCTTCATAGCTTGCGAGAACATGGATCCTAATAAATAAAGCCAAAATTGAATGTGGATTTCATAGATAGTTTTACATCACAGATATTCTTATTTAAAAGGTGTTATGTGGGCTGAAGAGATGGCTTAGCAATTAAGGCATTTGCCTGCAATGCAGAAGGACCAGAGTTCGATTCCCCAGTGCCCATATACAGCCAGATGCACAAGAGGGCGCATGTGTCTGGTGTTCATTTGCAGTGGCTTTGGAGGCCCTGGTGCGCCCATATTCTCTCTCTGCCTGCCCCCCCTCAAATAAATAAAATATTTAAAAAAAAAAATAAAAGGTGTTATGTTAGATAAGGTTTTTTTTTCCCCTAGTGTGATCCCACCCAAAATCATTAATAGAAACTGGTTATATTTTGCTTCTATCACAGAGTACTAAACTCACAAAAATCATAATTTGAAAGACTTTTAAAGAGCTATTTCAGAATTCTGGGTTTTTTGTCTACTCTACTCATCTGATGAAAGAAATTATCATCTAACATTAGATATGTAGCAAATATTAAAAACCTGACAAAATCCTAATCAAGATGATTTGTGATGAGAAACTACCAACATCAGGAAGCATTGATTCACTTGTACTTTCAAATTGCAAAGAGAAGTCTTTTTTTTTTTTTGGTTTTTCGAGGTAGGGTCTCACTCTAGTCCAGGCTGACCTGGAATTCACTCTGTAGTCTCAGGGTGGCCTTGAACTCACAGCATTCCTCCTACCTCTGCCTCCCGAGTGCTGGGATTAATGGCGTGCACCACCACGCCCGGCCCGAGAAGTCTTATATAGATTGTGGCAACAACAAAATGGATGTCTGATATGTATTAAGAGAAGAATTTTAAATAGCCACACTCTATTTAGCCAAGCCATATGCCTCCCTTTCTTAGGAAACACATACCTACTAGGAAACAGCCTAACCTCTATTTCCATAAATAAAATAAAATCCACAGCTTATCTTTTTATTTAATAATTTAAATAAAGCAGCTCACTTCCTAACTTGGCCTTAAACAGTGAATTACTGTTGGTAGATTATTTCGTAAATCAAGGTCCTGATTATTTCAATAACTGACATGGGATTACATATAGTACTCATAAAAAAATACAAAGCCTGGATCCTTTTCCTTCAATATATTTGTTTGTTTGCTTGATTTTTCAAAGTAGGGTCTTATTCTAGCACAGGCTGACCTGGAATTCATTATGTAGTCCCAAGCTGGCTTTAAAATCACAGAGATCCTCCTTCCTCTGCTTCCTAAGTGCTGGGACTAAAGGTGTGCACCACCACTCCTGGTGCCAATAATTTTTATTATTAGATAAGGTTTTAAATACTGGCCTGATCATATTTTATTGCAAGCACAGCCAACAAGGCCACAGTGTTTAATGTATTTTTTATGTCTTATATAGCTACTGAATTGCCCACTACACTGCTCTCCAAACAAGCTACTTGCAGTCCGCTTGGCAACACTTCCCTTATTTCCAGGTAGGGTCTCCCACTATCCCAAGCAGACATGGAACTCACTCTGTAGTCCTCAGCTGGCCTCGAACTCACAGCAATCCTCTTACCTCTGCCTCCTGAATGCTGGGATTAAAGGTGTGCACCACCACATCAGGCTTTCCTTTTCTCCAATACCCATGTCGAATTCTTCCACTTTGGGTCCCTCCTCTAATAGGGAGTTTTCCCAGGATGACACTATCATGCCAGTCTTGTCTTCAACACATTCTCTTTGAATCAGCTAACCCCTGTCATTAGGTTCCAATATGCAAATCATTCAGAAACTCCTCTGTGAATGCCAAGTCTATACTTCTAAATTACCCAAAGGCGTCAAAAATTTAACAAGTTCTAACCTGCATTCAAATGCCTTCCATCTATTTTTTTTTTAACTCTGCCCTTTCTCTTAGTTAATGCCACAATTTTTCATTCTGAGAAGCCAAGATTAAAAAAAAAAAAAACAGGGGCTGGAGATATTGCTCAGTGGTTATGGTGCTTGCCTACAAAGCCTAATGACCCAGGTTTGATTCCCCAGTACCCACATAAAAACCAGTTACAAAGCTGGGCATGGTTGTGCATGCCTTTAATCCCAGCACTCGGGAGGCAGAGGTAGGAGTGCAAGGCCACCCTGAGACTACATAGTGAATTCCAGATCAGCCTGGAATAGAGTGAGACCCTGCCTCGAAAAACAAAAACCAAAAAAAAACAAAACAAAACAAAACAAAACAAAACAAAAAACATGAACTTAATTTAGGATTGGGAAGATAACTCAGCAGTTCAAAGCCCTTGCTGTCAAAGCATGCAGTATGGGTTCAATTTCTCAAGCCATCCATACAAGCCCAATGCATAAAAAAGTAGCTCAAGCGTCTGGTATCTGTTTGTATCAGCAAGAGGCCCTGGTACAACTGCCCATACATACATGCCCTCAAATAAATAATAAAAAAACTTAACAGGGCTGGGGTAAAGCTCAGGGGTAGAGTTCATTCCTAGCACAAAGAAAAACAGAAAATAAGCATCCCCAACCTACCTTCCTCATTTACATACAAAAATCTGTTACCAAATTCCACCTTGGAATGTAATCTCTTGACATTCAATTTGGAATTCACCTTTAATCAACCTACCTTTCTTCTAACTCCTATTACCACTAGTTTACTTCAAATTCTCTTCTCATTACTCCAAAACTCCTGCCTGATCATCAGTCTCTCTCCAACCTATTCAAGTGTGATAGGATACCACGGGGGAAGAATTGGAGGGATGATAAAGCAGAACAGCTTATACGGGGTAAGAAAACTAAAGCAGTAAAGGAAGGGGGTATAATGAAAAGTAAAATCTAACTGCCGCCACCCTCCTCACTTCTCTCATTCCTACTTGTTATTAAACTTTAAATCACAGGTGGTATTTTTGTACTTACATTATTACCAAGAGCCTATATGTATATATCATTTATGTATTTTCAAGCAGAGAGAGAAAAAGAGGTTGAAAGAATGAGAATGGGTTGCCAGGGCCTCTTGTTACTACAAGTTCCAGCTGCATGTGCCTCTTTGTACATCTGGCTTTACACAGCCACCAGGAAATCGAAACCCCAGGCCATCAGGTTTTACAAACAAGTGCCTTTAACCACTGAGCCATCTCTCTAACCCCCTGTGAAGAGCCTTTTTAAAACCCTGTTTATAGTAAAACCTATTTGTTCTCACCAAAAAATATGTAACTTGAATCAAGAATGAGAGCTAAATAACCTAATTAGGAAAATTCAGGAAGTTGGAGCATTTTGCAGTGCAATTTGCCTGATATGTGTAATAGGTAAGGGTCCCAGGAGAGCTGACAGACTATACCTTCTCATTTAGCACAATGGCATCTGGGAGTCATTTAATATCTTCTGAGCGAACATCAGCATCAAAAATATTGACATCAAAAGACATCTGGATCACCAAAGGAAGCACTGGTGTTTGAGAATGTGCGTAAGCAAACCGCAGAGGTTCCTAGTCATCACTTACTGTGACATGTCTTAAATAAAAATTCAAGTAACCTGATGGAGGGGCTTGCTGACAGACAGGTAATCTGTTACCTCTACCTTCAAATCTAACCAGAAGCTGACAGCTCTTTCACCAAGAGCCTGGCCCATGACCAGCATTATCCCTTACTCAGATTCTCACAAGAATATTTTGCTTCTCTATTTCTCCTTTTCAACCCCTATGTTCTTTCCAAACAACTGTCAGAGCAAACCCTTTGACATCTATGTCTTATCCAGTCACTTCTCTGTTCCAACACAGTGAGTGTGTTCCCATCACTTTCCAGTCCTCCCTGTGATCATCTCGAACCACCTACTACCACTCTTCCCTCTTGTCGGTCACTCGGCTCCAGCCACACTGGTCTTATCTCCATTATGCTGCACTCTCTTAATTCAGTCCTCTATTTTTCTTCCTTCAGCCTAAAAACACTCTTCTTCTGCCTTAAAACTACCTTTGAAAAAAAATTTTATTTTATTTATTCATTTCCTAGCAGAGAGATACAGAGAGAGGGAGAGAAAGAGAAACAGAGAGAGAGAGAGAGAGAGAGAGAGAGAGAGAGAGAGAGATATCGCACCAGGGCCACCACCTTGTGGGTCTGGCTTATGTGGGTCTTGGGGAATTGAACCAGGGGCCTTAGGCACTGGAGGCAAGTGCCTTAACCACCGAGGCATCTCTGCAGCCCTGAAAAAATTTTTTTTAATATTTTTATTTGTTTGCAAGTGAAGAGAGAAGAGAGACAGAGAAAATAGGCGTGCCAGGGCCTCCAACTGCTGCAAATGAACTCCAGATGCATGTACACTTTGTGTATCTGTCTTTACGTGGGTACTGGGGAATCAAACCTGAATCATTAGGCTTTGCTAGCAAGTGCATTAACAACTGAACCATCTCTCCATCCCAAGACCACCTTTCAAGTAGAGTCCTTGCTACTCTGCCAATCTGTTACCCTGCTTTTTATGTTTACATTCAAATACATTAACATTTGTGTAAAACAGTATTTATCTGTTTACCCTATCCTCCAATGGCATGTAAGTAACAGAAGAGTAGAACCTTTGTTTTCTTCTGAGTACCTAGAGGGGCATATGCATATGGTGGACATTGGTTTTTATTACTTGTTTAAGAGAGACAGAGAAACTGAGTGTGGTGGCGCACGCCTTTAATCCCAGCACTCAGGAGGCAGAGGTAGGAGGATCACCCCGTGAGTTCAAGGCCACCCTGAGACTACATAGTGAATTCCAGGTCAGCCTGGACTACAGCGAAACCCTACCTCGAAAAACCAAAAGAGAGAGAGAGAGAGAGAGAGAGAGAGAGAGAGAGAGAGAGAGAGAGAGAGAGAGAGAAAGAATATGAAGAATGAATGAATGAGTTAATGAATGAATGAATATGGGCATGCCAGGGCCTCTTATCGCTGCGAAAGAACTCCAGATACATGTACCACTTTGTACATCTGGCTTTAAGTGATTACTGGAGAATTGAAACTAGACTGTCAAACATTGCAAGCAAGTATCTAACTGCTGAGCCAGCCCTCTAGCCTGTTATTTATTTTTAGAATGAATAAATAATATTTAGAAAGTATATGATATACTTTCTAATAATAATTAGAAAGTAAATAATTAGGATGAACAGAGATAGTGGTTAGGAAAAAAAATTCCTAGAGATTATACCTTCATTCATATAAGAGAAACAAGCTACAAGTAGCTGGAAGCCCTGGCTCTCCTATTCTGTTTCTGTCTGCCTCTCTCTCTCTCTCTCTCTCAAATAAATAAATAAATAAATAAAATGTTTTTTTAAAAAAAGAGAAACAAGCTGCAAATACCTACTAACCTGGATATACCTATACCATACCCAGTCATGCTTTTTCATACACTGTCAAAGACCAGATTTCCTTTCCTTATAATCTATGTGTGTATATATGAGTGCATGTGTGGAGGTCAGAGGGCAGTCTCCAGGTGTTTGTCCTCTCCTGTTTTGAGACAGGCTCTCTCATTTTTGCTGTTTGCATATATGCCAGTCTAGCTGGTCCACGAGCTTCCAGATTTTCCTGTCTCTGCCTCCCACTACCATAGGCATGCTGAGATTAAAGATGTGTATACCACTTTGCATCCAGCATGTGTGCTGGGGAATCAAGGCTTGCCAGCCATCTCCCTAGCCCTTATGACCAGATTTTCTTTTTCTGAGGTAGGATCTCACTGTAGTCCAGACTGACCTGGAACTCACTCCATAGCCCAGGCTGGCCTTGACTCATGGTGATCCTCCTACCTCAGCCTCCAGAATGCTGGTATTACAGGTGTGAGCAAATTTTTTCAAAAAACAAAAGGCTCAGAGATTTTCTATTAATACTGAAGATCCCACTGTTCTTGCTGACTGAAGCTATCTAACAGCACTGTTGAGGCCTTCCTGGCAAAGGCTTCAGAGATCAGCTAACAGCTCCTATGTTCCCAGGTCACCAATGACCTTTTCCCAATGTCATCTTTTACTAAGGCAAGACATAAACTACTAGACTTTAGGTGTTTAGGTGGCCATATTTAACCTACTCTGTGACTATGAGTACAAAGAAGCACTCAGAAATCATTTTCTGGGCTAGATACACAGCTCAGTAGCAGAACAGTCCTTGACATACAAGAGGCCCTGGATCCGCTCCCCAGCAATAGGGAAAAACATTATGCTTTTCATTATTTTTACAATCTTCTCATTTGGTCGCTTGGGACATGGATGATTAAACAGGAAATAAATCAAATATTTAGGTAAATAAAGTCAGCTAGATAATAGTTTCATTTTATTTTTTAATATTTTATTTATTCATTTTCAAGCAGAGAGAGAGAGAGAAAGAGAGAGAGAGAGAGAGAGAGAGAGAGAGAGAGAGAGAGAGAGAGAGAGAGCGCACCAGGGCCACTACCTTCTGGCTTATGTGGGTCCTGGGGAATTGAACCCAGGGCCTTAGGCACTGGAAGCAAGTGCCTTAACCACTGAGCCATCTCTCCAGCCCTATAGTTTCATTTTAAACTGCTTCAACAATTTTACTCTTTGCTTACTGTCAATAGGGAGTAGACCACTGATCAAAATAAAGTGGTATAATTCATTATCAATAGATAGTTGCACTAAAAAATAATGGCCAAAAATGGTGGTAGTGCATGCCTTTACTCCCAGCACTCGAGAGGCAGAGGTATAAGGGTTGACGCGAGTTCAAGGCCACCCTGGGAATACAGAGTGAGAACCAGGTCAGCCTGGGCTAGAGTGAGACCCTACCTCTAAAAAACCAAAATATTACTAAATAAATAAATAAATAAGATTAACTAAACAAAAATGCAGTCCTATTAAATTCCATAAAATGATCATTTTCAAAATATTTTTATTTGCAAGCAGAGAGGAAGATTATTATTTTAATCATTTATTAAAATGAAAGTTTCTGTGGGTTTGTGTGCACGTGTGTATATGTTTGCAAACCAAAAGACAGCCTCAGTGCCATCCTCAGGAATTTCATCTACCTCCTTTAAGACAGGGTCTCCCCAGCACTCGGGAGGCAGAGGTAGGAGGATTGCCGTGAGTTCAAGGCCACCCTGAGACTACATAGCGAATTCCAGGTCAGCTTGGGCTAGAATGAGACCCTACCATGAAAAACAAAAAATAAACAAACAAAAAAAGACAGGGTCTCTCATTGGCCTGAAGCTTGCCAACTAAGATGGCCACAGGGAACACCTGGGACCTTACAATATGTGTCTACATAGAGCTGGGATTATAAGCATGTGCCACAATAGCCAGTATTAAAAATTAAGAAAGTTTATTTTTTATTTGAGAGAGACAGATGGGGTGGGGGAAGAGGAAGTAAATATGGGCATGTTAGGGCCTCTTGCTGCTACAAACAAACTCTAGCTTCATGTGCCACTTTCTGTGTTTGGCTTTGCCTGGATACTCAAACCTGGGTCAGCAGGCTTTGTAAGCAACACCTTTAACTGTTAAGCCATCACCCCAGATTTTTATATTTTTAAATTTTTTTAGTCAGAAATAGGTCTTTATTCAATTTATAGAAAACTCAACTTTAAATTTTCATTTATTTGAGAGAGACATGGGTATGCCAGGATCTCTTACTGCTGCAAATGAAATCTAGGTGAATGTGCCACTTTGTGCATCTAGTTTATACATGGTATCAGATTGGACCCAGGCCAGCAGGCTCTGCAAGAGCACTTTTTTGTTGTTGTTTTTGTTTTTTCAAGGTAGGGTCTCGCTCTAGTCCAGGCTGACCTAGAATTCACTATGTAGTCTCAGGGTGGCCTTGAACTCACAGCAGTCCTCCTACCTCTGCCTCCCAAGTGCTGGGATTAAAGGCGTGTGCCACCATGCCCAGCTCAAGAGCACTTTTAACCACATTTTTACAAGGGTTATGGTGACTGAACTTAGGTCTTCATGGTTGTGAAGAAAGCTATCTTCTTCCCAGACTGAACATTTTCTGTTTACAAAATTGGGTATCATTTACTCAAGACAAAACTATCTATAGCCGGGCATGATGGCTCATGCCTTTAATCCCAGCACTCGGGAGGCAGAGGTAGGAGGATTACGGTGAGTTCAAGGCCACCCTGAGACTACATAGTGAATTCCAGGTCAGCTTGGGCTAGAGCGAGACCCTACCTCGAAAAACCAAAAAAAAAAAAAAAAAAGAAACTATTTATAATCTGAATGGATACACATTTCTTGAAAAGTCCCATGCTTGGAAAATGAAATTGGTCACAAAGAATGCACCTGTCAAAAAAGATTCCAGGCCTGGGCTAGAGTGAGACCCTATCTCAAAAAACAAAACAAACAAACAAAAATATTCCAGGGCTGGAGAGAAGGGTCAGCAGTTAAGGTGCTTGCCTGCAAAGTCTTACAATCTGGGTTCAATTCCCCAGTTCCCATATAAAACCAGATGCACAAAGTGGTGCATGCATCTGAAGTTCGTTTGCAGTGGCTAGAGGCCCTGACATACCCATATACTTTCTCTCTCTCTCTCTCTCTCTCTCTTTCTCTCTCTCTCTCTCTCTCTGTGTGTGTCTCTCCCCTTACAAAAAAATAATTTTTTTATTTTTAATAAAGATTTCAGTCAAACTCTTAGATTTGACCAATCTTGTTCTGCTGCTGAATGTGAAAGGATCTGAATTCCAATCTACTAATATTTTCCAAATATATTTCAGAATAACTTTCAACAGATGAGAAAATGTAATCAAAGGTCACAAAATAAGGCTCAGGTACAAGTTGGACTGTGTATCTCACCTTAAATAAAAAGGCAAACAGTATTTTTTCTCACACTACCATGCCTTCTACAGTAGCAAAGCAAGACCTATAACTCTGTGTTCAAAGGAAGAGATTCACAGAAATGCTTTAAATAAAGTCCTTAAATCCCTTGTATCTCTAAAAGCAGGGCAAAATAAATGGCAATTTGATAAACATGGCATAATAAATATGAAGAATAAAAATAGCACAACCTCTTGATTTCTTCACATCAGGTTCAGGCTCGGATTCTCGGATGAACTGCCCCAAGTCACTGACTCTTCCAAATGTCATCTTCCTAAATTAGGATAAAAACAATATAATCTCCAAAAAGTAAATCAGGATGAAGTGTCTCAACTAAATTTAGAAAGCTAGAAATGATTTATAACAACTCTATGTTATTCAAAATGGAGTTTATTTGAAATAGAACCTCCTTCCAGAGACTAAAACCATTTTTAATTCAATGGAAATCTCAAAATGACTTATAAACATGACAGTAAGCTGGGCATGGTGTGACACACCTTTAATCCTAGCACTTGGTAGGCAGAGGAAGGGGGACTGCTGTGATTCTGAGGCTACCCTGAGACCACATAATGAATTCCAAGCCAGCTCTAACATGGTCATGTTATAAATTTGTGTGTGAGGGGGGATTGAAATTGTAATTTACTGGTACAGAGTGTGTTTAGCAGTGTGTGTGAGGCCCTGGGCTCAATCCTTAGTACCAAAACAAAAACAAACAAGAACTAAAAAACTTATGTATGAAAACACAAACACAGAATTGAGGGCAATATCAATTACATAAGAATAACCATGGGCTGGAGAGATGGCTCAGCAGTTAAGGCACTTGCCTCCAGTGCCTAAGGCCCCGGGTTCAATTCTCCAGGTCCCACATAAGCCAGACCCACAAGGTGGTGGCCCTGGTGCGCTCGCTCGCGCTCCCTCTCTCTCTCTCTCTCTCTCTCTCTCTCTCTCTCTCTCTCTCTCTGCTTGAAAAAGAATAAAGTATTAAAAAAAATAACCAAAATGTACCAGGTGCACACCTTTAATCCCAACACTTCGGAAGCAGAGTTTGGAGGATGAGCATAAGTTTGAGGCAGGCCTGAGACTACATAGTGAGTTCCAAGTCAGCCTGGGCCAGAGAGAGACCCTACCTCAAAAAAACAAAAATAAATAAGCAAACAAAAACTGAAAACCTTTAAAGATGAAGAAAACTCATTATTACTTGTCTTTTCTGAACTACTATATGAATTATTTTTTAATGTATTGATAGGGTTGGGGAGATAAAGAGCACCCTGCTCAAATGGAGTGCACAAGTTCAATCTCCAAACCATGTAAAAAAAAGCTAGAAACTGTGGTGAGTTTGGGGAGGTGGAAAAAGCATTTCCCAGAAACGTGTGGCAAGTACAACACAGAACAGCAGAGAATCCAGATCAAGATACCCTGGCTCAAATGAGGTAGACAGGCAAGGACCAATCTGAAAATTGTACCATGACTTACTGTCACGGTTTGATCCAGGTGTTCCCCACAAACAAATGAATGTGTTCTGAGTGATCAATCCTTAGCTGATGGCAGTTTGGGTTTTACAACCTCGCTGAAGCTGTGTTGTTGGGGGCATGCTTATGGGATTATGAGCCAGCTTCCCCTTGCCAGTGTTTGGCACACCTTATGCCGCTGTTTGCAGTGCTGTGGCAGCGGTGATGTCCACCCCTCTGCTTATGCCATCATTTCCCCTGCCATGATGGAGTCTCCCCGAGTCCGTAAGCCAACTAAACCCATTAAACAGTGCTGTGGCAGAGGTGATGTCCATCCCTCTGCTCATGCCATCATTTTTTCCTGCCATGATAGAGTCTCCCCTTAAGTCCGTAAGACAAACAAACCCATTCCTAGCAACTAGAATGCTGACTACAACACACACACACACACACACACACACACACACACACACACACACACACACACACAC
>PVHP010001725.1:0-14576 GCA_004024765.1 Zapus hudsonius | reverse complement strand
TAGGCGTAGGAGGTTTGCTGTGAGCCTGAGACCAGCCTGGAACTATACAGTAAGTTCCAGGTTAGCCTGGGCTCCAGTGAGATTCTACCTCTAAAAGAAGTAGCCACAGTCAAGATGAAAATCCAAGATACTCTCTAAAGGCTTTCCTTCAACCACTATGCTGCACTACATATGAAGTGCTAGGCATAAATAGACCAGAAACACAACATTTAATTAAAATGTTACAAAATATGCTAAATTCTTTACACTTGTGAAACATGTAAACAGACACAAGTTATGCTCACCCTGCATATGTGCGCTGATATAAAGATTCCGGATCCAGACTTGCAGCATCCACAACTATTGCTTCATCAAAATTTTTCAGGATTTTAATACTGGCTTTTTTAATACTAGACTGTAACAGAAATGGTAAAATTAGTATGTTACTCAACAAAGAAATCGGCCCTACTTACTTTTTACCCCCACTGCAGCCAAGGCTCAGGGAACCTTGCAAAAGAGGGAGCGGAAAGAATGTAAGAGCTGGAGGATGGGGAGGAGTGCTGTGAAGCACTGTCTTCTGGATATGACAGGCCCATTAACACACATGAATTCACAACGGCTATGGTGTCTTGTACATGACTAGCCTGCCAATACTTCACTATTAGTATTAATGATGGGGGAAGGATGCCTGAGATTCCACACCTCTGGTGGTTGCTGGAAGAGAGTGATTCATCAATGGTATGGCTACTGGTGAGTTGCCCATTCTAAGCAACTGATTTAACTCAATGGATTAAAGAAAAAAGGCACAGAAGATGGGCATTACATTACTGGAAGAAGGGAGTTAATGGGAGGGGAAGGAAAGGTGGATAGTTGAGGAAAATAAGATCAAAATCTACACACATATGAAAATTGACACACATGAAAATCGACATACATATATGTTAAAGTGTCAAAAAATAGGTTAAAAAAAATTTTAAGCCGAACTAGCTCAGTTGGGAGAGCTTTAGACTGAACATCTAAAGGTCTCTAGTTGCTCCCAGGTTTCTGCACCAAAAGAGGGAGTGATTTTATTTTTGTCTACTACTTCAAACTTTTAAATATGTTCTTGTCATTGGTATTTGAGGAACAGGCTGTATATGTCTTTCTTCCTAACAGTAGAAATAAATCAGCCAATACCTGAGAGGTGGAGCCGTCAGAACTCCCAGAGTGAGACTCCTCGGGGAGGCCCACAGGACCATGAGCAGCCAGGGAAACATTGCCTCCAATGAATTCATCTCCTCGAACTGAATGGATAAGGTCATTCAAATACTTATAATAAAGATTGCTGGACAAAAAGCCAGGCAAAAAGACCTGAAAGAGGAAACATCAGTTTAAAACTGAAAATCATATGCATGCAGTATTTAAATAAATTTTACCTACAGCCCTACTAGTCAACACAAATGTTTATACTTTTCTGTTTGGACAGTTTACAGTCATTAAAATTAAAATACACGGGGGCTACAAAGATAGCTTAGTGTTTAAGGATGCTTGCCTGCAAAGCATACCAGACCAGGTTTAATTCTAGGCCATCACCATAGATTGAATACAAAAGTGGTTTTATAGCACTTTTTTTTTTAATGAGCATATCCAAATAATAATGCTACTCTCACTTTTGGCTTGAGAAGCTTCTCTTTTTCAGATGGTGGTGACCACTGGGATAATGCGAAAGACACCATAGTGCTGAGAAAAAACAGCAGTGGGTGTTCAGCACTGGGATATAACTATCACACCTCCCAAGGTTCAGGGTCTATGGCGAAAGAGGTAGCGGAAAGATTATAAGAGTCAAAGGAAGGGTAGGACTGCTTACAATGCAAACTTTCAGACACAAAACGGCCTTGATATTCATGATTTCACTGTGTCTGACAATACTACACATAATGGGAGGGAAAGATAATGACATCAAAACAAAACAGAGACTGAAAGGGGGAAGAGATATGGGGGTAAGGGGGAGGGAATCATAATGATTTATGGTCTATAATTATGAAAACTATCAATAAAAAGTAAAAACAGGGCTGGAGAGATGGCTCAGCGGTTAAGGCACTTGCCTCCAGTGCCTAAGGCCCTGGGTTCAATTCCCTAAGACCCACATAAGCCAACCCCATAAGGTGGTGGCCCTGGTGCTCTCTCTCTCTCTGTCTCTCTCTCTCTCTCTGTATCTCTCTGCTTGAAAATGAATAAATAAAAATAAAACATTCTGTCTCTCTCTGTCTGCCTCTTCCTCTCTCTCTCTCTCAAATAAATAAATAAAATATTAAAAAAAAAACAGGGCTGAAGAGATGGCTCAGCGGTTAAGGCGTTTGCCTGCAATGCAGAAGGACCCGAGTTCGAGTCCCCAGTGCCCATGTAAAGCCAGATGCACAAGAGGGCTGGAGGCCCTGGCGTGCTCATTCTCTGTCTCTCTCTGTCTGCCTCTTCCTCTCTCTCTCTCTCAAATAAATAAATTAAATATTAAAAATAAATAAAAATAAAATTATTTTTTAAAAAAAAGTAAGCCGGGCGTGGTGGCGCATGCCATTAATCCCAGCACTCGGGAGGCAAAGGTAGGAGGATCGCCGTGAATTCAAGGCCAGCCTGAGACTACAGAGTGAATTCCAGGTCAGCCTGAGCTAGAGAGAGACCCTACCTCAAAAAACCAAAAAAAAAAATAATAATAATAATAATAATTTTTTTAAAAAGCAGCGTTTGTTTACAGCAGCAAAAGCCCTTACACCCTGTAATGCATGCACATGCAAATATTTTTAATAATGAAAATAAAATGTACAATTTTGTTGTTCATGATGCCTAAACACTTGTAATGAAAGTTATATAGATGATACCAATACTTAGTGAGCAGGAAACAGTCCACGAAAAAGATATAATTTGAAACCAGATTCTTCTAATTTGTGACAAATACTAAATTATGTGATATATTGATTTTTTTACTTCTTTTCCTAAGACAAGTTACCAGGAATGTGATTGCTGAACTAAATTTTAACTTTATAGTCAATATCTTTCAAAAGAATGCTCTCAATCTGTATATCAAACTAATGAACTTCATACAAGTTGTTTTTGAGTATGTTTGTTTCCAAATGTCTAATGGTATTTGTAAAATAAATATTGGAAGCTCAAGTATAAATATGTGCCACTGTTATTTAGTATGTATTCTTGTCTCACTCCAGTCCAGGCTGACCTGGAACTCGTTCTGTAGCCTCGAACCCACTGCAATCCTCCTAACTCTGCTTCCTGAGTGCTGGACTTAGTATGTATTCTTTATAAACTAAATTTCACAAGCAAAAATTATATTTACGATTCAAGCACCTAGTAGAAATGCTCAAGTATTTCTTAAATGATCATGACTTTATGCTCTTTTCTCACTTATATATCAGGGTACAAGAGGGGCCAGAGAGATGGCTCAGTGGTTAAATGTGCTCGCCTTGCAAAGCCTGATGGTCCAGTACAATTCCAGAGTACCCAAAGCAGTGCATACATCTGGAGTCCATTTGTAGCGGCAGGAAGCCCTGGCATAACCATACTCACTCTCTGTGTGCTTCGCTGCCTTGTATAAATAGAAAAAATTTTAAAATAAATTAAATAAACTGTTCCAGCCCTAATAACACATAATGGTAAAATATTTGTATGATGCATAGATTACCTCTTTTTAATTCTCAAATTAATTTTGTTATTATTATTAGAGAGGAGGAAAATGGCATTAGGAAATTTCAGTCACTGCCAGGGTCACTCAGCCTGTAACAGTGAAGGTTAATACATACCACGTCAGATAAAGTTCTGCTCTTAAGCACTAGGCTACACTGCTTCAATTTTCCACTGCAGTGTTATGTTTGTCCCATGTAATACTTTCAGGATTCCACCAGTAAAACTTCTTGTAGTTTAATACTTTTGAAGATCTTGGTTACCTTCTCCATGGTTGTCCAGGCCTGACGTAATGGAGTTGTGAAACAGTTAGGGAGTGGCCCGCCTTCCCTGCAGATATTGGATTCAATTTCTAATCGGACAACATCATCAAATCCAAGAGGATGTGTGGCTTGGAGGGAAAAGTACCTGTTGCAGAAAGACAACCAAAATCAAATAACCTTCTGTATCAAGTATAAGCAGCTGCCGGCACCTACACCAGACTCAATTCCAGACTTCACAATACAAAGGTAGGTGATCAGTCCTGCTGCAACCTTTATTCCCACTTCCTCAAAGATATCTACGACTTCTCTATCTGCCTTTCCAACCAGCCTGCTTCTACCCAGCCAACTCTTTTGTTCTGTGAGAGTTGTGACAAGCAGGCTACACAAAGACAATGAAATACATCAGTCACATATATTTAATGGGTATTTATTCTCTGTTCAGGACTCAGAAATGGACTTAGAAGAACTTTTCTTACGACATGATTATTTCACCTGAAAAAAGAATAAAGGTACATGCTAGCCGGGCATGGTGGCGCACGCCTTTAATCCCAGCACTCGGGAGGTAGAGGTAGTAGGATCGCCGTGAGTTCGAGGCCACCCTGAGACTACATAGTGAATTCCAGGTCAGCCTGGACTAGAGTGAGACCCTACCTCGAAAAACCAAAAAAAAAAAAAAAAAAAGGTACATGCCTTTCATTCCAGTACTCGGGAGGCAGAGTTAGGAGGATCACTATGAGTTTGAGAGTGAGTTCCAGGTCAGCCTGGGCTACAGTACAATTCTACCTTAAAAAACAAAAGAATAAAAGATTTATGCTAAGGAAACAGAGTATGCTATCATACCTATAAAGCATAAGTAGTAAACATGCAGATCTCTAAAACAAATGGCACCGAAGGAAACATGAATGTACGTGATGGGCTTGGAATAATTCATAAAACCTGTTGAGGATTTGGTGTGGAAAGGAAAAGGAGTAATGAATACTCAAAGATTCCAATGTGATGGGATATAACATAACTAATACTATGGTAAGCTGGTTATGAAGTAGATACCAAAAAGCAGTAAAACATGATCTCGTTCAAACACTGTGTTTATTCCCTATTTATGAAAAACGCAGAGGAACCAATGATGTGCGTACATGTGACAGACAAGTAGGAGGTTGTGGCATCAAATCTGGCATAACAAACTTGACAAAATGACATTACCCATGGTATGCCATTCATCTGCATTTAAAATGGCTTCTAGACTAGAAAGATGGCTGAGCAGTTAAGTATGCTTCCTGTACAAGCAGGAGTGACAGAAGGCCTAAAACCACATGAATTTGAATTTCTAGAACTCACATCAGTAGCTGGGCATGGCTACATACACCTCTAACATCAGTCCAGCAAAGAGGGACAGAGACCAGGGAGTCACCCAGGCTCCAGTACAATAAGAGCTCTGCTCAAGAATGGGCAGAAGATCAATGAAGGGGGCATCTGATGTTCTGCTTGGACACAACAGATAAGCTAATGGGACACCATAAGAGTACATACACTTGCATACAACACACACACACACACAGAACCAATTTTCAAATGTAAATTATTACTATTTCAATAGCCATTAATGGTATTTCTTATAGAGTACCTTCCACAAGTGTATCACACTAAAATAAACACTGAACAGAGTATTAAGAATTATATTCCAGGGCTGGAGAGATAACTCAGCGGTTAAGGCACTTGCCTCTAGTGCCTAAGGCCCCGGGTTCAATTCCCCAGGACCCACATAGACCAGACCCACGGGGTGGTGGCCCTGGTGCATTCTCTCTCTCTCTCTCTCTCTCTCTCTCTCTCTCTCTCTCTCTCTCTCTCTCTCTCTCTCTCTCTCTCTGCTTGAAAATGAATAAATAAAAATATTAAAAAAAAAAAAAGAATTATATTCCAGGGGCTGGAGAGATGGCTGAGAGGTTAAGGCACTTCCCTCTGGTGCCTAAGGCCCCAGGTTCAATTCCCCAGTACTCACATATGTCAGACTCACAATGTGGTGGCCCTCCCTCTCTATTTCTCTGCTTGTAAATAAAATATTTTTTAAAAAAGAATTATATTCCAGGGCTGGAGATATGGCACAGTTACTAAGTGCACTTCCTGTGCAAGTATCTGGGCCTGAGGGGTCCAAGACTTTCAAGGTTCACATCTCCAGAGTTCACATAGATGTATGTGGGTGTAGCCACAGAGGTCTGGAACCCAAGACCTGCAGGGAAGCAGAGACCTGAGTGCCTGTAAGCAATAGACTTAGTGCTCAAAAAGAGACCTGGCTGAAGATCTATGGAACAGGACATACAAACTTCTGCTCTGGCCACTGTAGGCCAGCAGCCTGGCCACTGTAGGCCAGCAGCCCTGCCACAGAAGAGCTGCCACAGAAAAGTGTACGGGGCACCACACATATACACAAAAAGCTGAAGAACTGTATTCTAGTCAAACTTCTGTCACAAATTTGCTCTATGATTTTGAAAATATCATTTTCTCTCTGGGCCTTAATTTTCTTTTCTTTTTTTTTTTTTTTTTTGCAATGAGTGCTGAGGACCGAACCCAGGGCCTTGCGCTTGCTAGGCAAGCGTTTATCCATTGAGCTAAATCCCCAACCCCTGGGCCTTAATTTTCTTATCTGCAAAATGCAAAAAAATAAATAAATAAAAAGACTAAATAAATGCCCCATAGTCTGGCTATTCATCAGAATTATTTGGACTGTTGTTTTATTATTATTATTTGCAAGCAGAGATGAAAGAAAGACAAAAGAAGTGAGAAAAAAGGGTGGGTTCACCAGGATCTCTTGCCACTGCAAACTCCAAACACATGCACCACTTTTGTGTACCTGGCTTTATATGGGTACTAGGAAACTGAACCTGGCTGTCAGGCTTTGCAACCAAGCACCCTTTAACCACTGAGTCATCTATCTACCCCAGGAATGCATTCTTTCCTTTTTAAAATATTATTTATTTGCAAGTAGAGAAAGAAAGAGAATGGGTATGCCAGGGCCTCCAGCCACTACAAACAAACTCCAGATGCATGCACCACTTTGCTTAATGTGGATACTGGGGAATTGAACCCAGTTTGCTAGGCTTTGCAGGCAAGAAACTTCTCCAGCCCCCACTATTTTCTTTTATTTCTTTTTTTCACCCCTCTCTTTTATGTAGGATCTCACTGGAACCCAGGCTGGCCTTGAACTCATTGCGATCTTCCAACCCCTGTCTCCCAAGTGCTAGGATTAAAGGCATGTACCCCCATGCCTGGCTTGTTTTCTTTTTTAATATTTGCTTATTTATTTGAGAGAGACAGAGAGTGAGTATGGGCACACCAGGGCATCCGGCCACTACAAATGAACTCCAGATGGATGCGCCACTTTGTGCATCTGGCTTTATGTGGGTACTGGGGAAATGAACCTGGGCTGGCAGACTCTGTGCCTTTAACTGCTGGGCTTCTCCCAAACCCTAGAATATTTTTTTTCATTTTTTAAAAAATATTTTTTAAAAATGTTTAAAATATTTAAAAAATATTTTTTAAAAATATTTTATTTATTAATTTTCAAGCATATATATATATATATATATATATATAGAGAGAGAGAGAGAGAGAGAGAGAGAGAGCGCGAGAGCGAGCACCAGGGCCACCACCTTGTGGGTCTGGCCCACGTGGACCCTGGGGAATTAAACCCGGGGGGCCTTAGGCACTGGAGGCAAGTGCCTTAACCATGCCATCTCTCCAGCCCTATTTTGAAACTAAACATTCTTGGGTCACATCTCGAACGCGCTGAATCAGAATCTATTAGGAGGACTAGGAACCCATTTTTTTATTTTATTAAAATATTTATTTATTTAAGAGAGAAAAGCAGGGAGAGAAAGAGAATGGATACAATAGGGCCTACTATTGCTGCAAATGAACTCCAGATGCATGCACCAGTTTGTGCATCTGCCTTTACATAGATACTGGGGGATCAAACTCGGGTCATCAGGAGTTGTAAGCAAATGCCTTTAACCGATAAGCCATGTCCCCAGTCCTAGAAACCTATTTTTAACCATCTCTCAGCTGACTGTTGCAGAGATAGCTGGCATGAGCTTGTAGTCCACTGTTCAGGATGAATTGGTTTAGACACTCTTAGAACTCTTCTCTTCTCTATCCCTAAGCTACCTTTAGTGTTTGTGGATACAAATTTTCTTAGAAGATAAACAAAAAGAACACAATAGGTTGGAACTGATCAGGGTCTAATCACTTGCCTGAGCAGATGTTTTTAGTTCTGTTCACTGTAAGACTTTTCCAACCCTTCATTTTCAGTGAAAACTAATAAAAAATTGGTTGGTGGGTAGCCTGGGGGTAGAGAGCATACTTAGCATGTGGGAAGCTACGGGTTTAATTTTCAGCACCAAAGATAAAACCCAAAAATTAGTGCAAACTTATTTCTTTAGTAATGTCGGTGTAGATTTGCAACAAGAAATATAATACATCCAAGCCTAGACATTCAAGTTTCATTTCCTAGTATATTTCATATACTTTCTGTTAACTAACTCAAGTTCCTTTTTCTTTTTCTGGTGCTATGAAGGATAGAACTCAGGGTATAGAGAGCTAACACATGCTCTTTTAACTGTCCTCAAACTCAAATTCCTTGGAAGAGCCACATTCCCATGGCTTTGCTTGTGCCTGTATCTTTGTAGAATTCTGTCCTGAGTTCTCTGACTGGAAAAATTCAATTTACTCTTGAGGATCCAAATCAAGTTTTTCATCTGTGAAGCTCACCTGAGTCCACATTATGGCCCTGACTTCAACATAAAACCCTTCCCTTTCTCCAATAAAAACTTTTGTTCTCTTATCTCCCAAGAGCTCTGTGTCCACCATATACAAATCAGCATTTAGGCAAGTGCTTTAACTGCTGAGCCATCTCTCCAGCCCTACAAATCAGCATTTAGGCTGTGCCCTGTGAACTCCTTGAGAAGAGAGAATAAGTTGTTTTTTATTACCAAAGTACATAGCAAGTGCTCAATACTAGCGGAGCTGGAGGTGGTGGTGCATGCCTTTAATCCCAGCACTCGGGAGGCAGAGGTAGGAGGATCACCATGAGTTCAAGGCCATCCTGAGACTACATAGTGAATTCCAGATCAGCCTGGGCTAGAGTGAGACCCTACCTCGAAAAACCAAAAAAAAAAAAAAAAAAAAAAAAGAAATACTAGCTGAATGCATCCATCAACCACACTCACTTGTCATATAAAATCATGGCATCATTTTGTGCCTCCTGTCCATCATATTGGCCCTCTTTGGCCGCAAGCTGTGATTGGAAGTTATCTGCTGCCAACCAGAATTGTAAAATGTTCACTGCATCTTCCTTTTCCATGTACTAGAAGGAAAAATATAAAAGAGAAAGTGAGACTAGAAACAGATTTCTCGATCTGTAATACTTAATCCCCCAAGATTAAAGTAAAATGATAAGCAAGAAGCGAAAAAGATTCTCTTCTTCATTTGATACCAGTCAGCAATATACAGTAATTTGAAATAGATTTTAAAACACTCCTTTAGAAGGGGTAAAAAGAAACATTAAGATGAACGAAACTAAAACACATATAAGTAAATGCCAACTTTAGTGTACCAGAATAAAAATACACTATAGGATTAGTGTTTCCTCACCAGCAGACATAACAAGCTAGTCAAACAAAATCTCTGACCTCTGATTCCCTCTATCATTCCTTAAGGAAAACTTGGACAAATGCTCAAATGCTGGTTTAAACTATGCTAAAAAAAAAAAAAAAAGGAGTAATAAAAAGCAAGTCCTTATGTAACTGAATTCTTGTGAAGAGGCAGAATTGAAGCATCAAGGTTACTATTTAGTGAGACTGAGAATCTTCCTGTTTGCTTTTTAATGCTGGGGCGGAACCCAGGGCCCCCTATGCAAGCTAGGAATCCTTTTAATAGTCATTTGCTTTGTAACAAAATATTTTCCTTCTATGAAGCGTAATAAATACTGTTACCTAAAACTGTATGTCTCAAAGATATTATATACTTACTGTTTCAGTTTTCACTGGGTAATCTTATCAAACAGCTAAAATACAGATGATCACAGGGGGGAAATTGCTACTATTCTTTCTTCTGAAATCTGTTCTGTTATTACTTTGTGCACAAAATTAAGTATCAAATTCTATAGCTTTATTTATTCATTTCTCTATTTTTTTGACAGGGTCTCAGGTAGTTCAGGGTTGCTTAGAATTTACTATGTAGTTAAGAATGACATTGAACTTCTAATCTTCTGGCATCCACCTCCCAAGTGCTGGGATTACAGGTGTGCACCACCTCTACTGGTTTATCTAGTGCTAGAATCAACCCGAGGGCTTTGTGTATACAAGGTGAGCAGTCTACCACCTGAAGAATATACCACCCAATTCTATGGCTTTAAAATAGTACCAAATTAAAAACATGTATTCTTTTATAAGCAATAGCCTAATTAGGTTTTCTTTTTAAATTGGGGTTATTATACACTAAGTTTTCTCATTAATCTTAATAATATGCCACTAAAGTATTCTTGTCATTAAATACAACTTAAAACAATATTTTTTAGAAATGATTTGTCACTTCTCTGTCATTTTTTATTTTTATTTAGACAGGGCCCCAGCATTTACAGTTGAGAGGCTGAAATGCTTTAGTATAGTATAAAAGAAAATGCAAATTTTACCTCAGAGAAATAAAAGAGGGCTGACTCACAGAAGAGAATGTCAGCAAGGTAAACAGTCCCACTGGTCAGCACTTCAATCTGGTATTTACAGAAATGGTGACTTCGTAGAAACTCACTAAAGTGCCTGCATATGGACAAAAAGGAAATATTTGAGGGGAAGATGAAGGAAAGAGCTTAACTGGGAAAGACAGCCTCTTTCCAAAACATCCCCATTAAATCTTAAAAGCCTAGATCAAGGCTATCTTACTTGCCATGGTGTTACTCCTGGTTCCTTTAGCTGTAAATCTCCCTACCTCTCACTGACTTTGTACTTTCATCTGATATTTAATCATGCTATACCTCGTATTATAGTAACCAAAGAACATGCCCTACTGTTTCTCTTATTAGACTGCAACTTCCTTCAAGGAAGGTACTGTATTACCTGTACCCTGTGCAGAGCACTGAATAAATAATAAATGAAGAATGACTACATAGATGTAATAAGGGTGCAAAGCAATTACTTAAAAACCTCTGGAGGTGTTTCAACAAATCAATGTAGACTTACATAGCATATATTTGGACAAATAAATAAATAATAAAGCAAGCAAGAACATATGAAGATATGCATTATGAAATTAAGACATTTTCTACTCACTATAGTCTCAACAATCCCAAACTCCTTCAAGACTAAAAACAAATTAATTCTTTAATTTAGGAAATATTAAATTAAAAGTGAAAATTATCTTATTTTAATAGGATTTATATAATTTATATTTTAAAAACTCAGTATCCAAGATCATCATAGAATATGCTTAATCTTGTGAATATCTCAATTACATAAATCTTCAAAAATACTTTGTTTTTAGCTGAGTAAATTCCATTTATAAGACCAAACACAAATTTTCAAAAATGTGAAAATATGAAAGTTAACATAAGCCTGGCATGGTGGTACATGCCTTTAGTCCCAGCACTTGGAAGGTAGAGATAGGAGGATCATTATGAGTTCAAGGCCACCCTGAAACTACCTAGTGAATTCCAGGTCAGCCTGGGCTAGGGAGAGACCTTACTTCAAAAAGAAAAAAGCAAAGCCGGGCATGGTGGCGCACGCCTTTAATCCCAGCACTCAGGAGGCAGAGATAGGAGGATTGCTGTGAGTTCAAGGCCACCCTGAGACTACATAGTGAATTCCAGGTCAGCCTGGACTAGAGCAAGACCCTACCTCGAAAAACAAAAACAAAACAAAACAAAACAAAACAAACAAACAAACAAACAAAAAGCAAAGAAGTTAACTTACTCTTGTTCCATTGCACTAAAGACTATGGCCTGAGCCAGAACGAAACAATTGGGATCCACCTGCCCATCTTCTCCACAAATTTTTGCTGTGAAAGAAACAGTAATTAAATTTACTAAATTCAAACTATTACCCAATGTAAATTAAATAAGGAAATAACAGGGCATATAAATGAGAAAAGCTGAATAGAATAAAAGAATAAATGAAACAGCTTGAAATAGAAAAAAATCTTTGGAGGAGCTGAAGAGATGGCTAAAGTGGTCAAAGGCACTGACATGCAAGGCCTGATGACCTTTGTTTCCCTAGTACCCACATAAAGCCAGTTGCACAAGTGGCACATGCATTGGGAGTTCATTTGGCAAGAGGCAATGGGGCATGTCTACATGCTCTGTCTGTCTACTTTAAGTAAATAAATTAAAAATATTTTTTAAAAAATCTTTTGAGGGGCTGGAAAGATGGCTCAGTGGTTAAGGCGCTTGCCTCCAGTGCCTAAGACCCAGGTTCAATTCCCAGTACCCACATAAACCAAATGCACAAGGTGACGCATGAGTCGGAGATTATTTGCAGTGGCTAGAGGCCCTGGCACGCCATTCTCTCTCTCTCTCTCTCTCTCTCTCTCTCTCTCTCTCTCTCTCTCTCTCTCTCTCTCTCTCTCTCTCTGTTTGCAAATAAAATATTTTTTAAAAATCTTTTGAGGTACATGTGAAAAAAGAAATGAAAAATTTAAGTAAGATGAGCATCTGTATATATTAAACCACTCCAAAAACAAGATAAAGCAAAACAAAAAAAATTGGGGAGGACTAAAGAGATTGCTCAGTGGTTAAAGGTGGTTTGAAAATCTGATAGCCCAGATCCTCCTGCCAACTCAATTCATTCCGAGAACCCAGGTAAGGCCAGACCCACAAAGTGGCACATGTGTTTAGAGTTCTTTTACAGTGGCAGGAGCCCCTGGTTCACCCATTCTCATATTTATTCTCTCTCTCTCTCTCTCTCTCTCTCTCTTTCTCTCTCTCTCTCTGTTTGTATGTGTGTGTGTATTCATGTGTGTCTTGCAATAAATAAAAATGTTTTAAAAAAGAACATCCCTGAGCTGGGTGTGGTGGTGCATGCCTTTAATCCCAGCACTTGGGAGGCAGAGGTAGGAGGGTTGCTGTAAATTTGAGGCCACCCTGAGACTACACAGTGAATTCCAGGTTCCAGGACTAGAAACCCTACCTCAAACTCCCTCCCCACAATCCACCCCCAAAAAAGAACATCACTATTGACATACACCAAAACAATACTTAAATTTTTTTTAGAGGCCTGGGAGATGGCTCCGTGGTTAAAGGTGCTTTTCCTACAAATGTCTCCTCTCTTCTACATCATATTTTACTTCCTTGATACCTTATTCTCATCAAATGATACTACACGATGTAAGGTTAGAATTCAGGCTACACCTTGATCCTCTTCCCCAACCAGCCTCAAGAGAAGTATCAACATGAGTCAAAGATAAAGACTCCCCCCGCCCCTAAACAAGAGCCACACCTGGCCTGAGGGACTGTTACCACCTTTGGTGAAAATGGCCCAGCAGCTCGCTTATCCTCCTATTAAAGCCTTTCCTTTCAGAGTGGTCTCTCGTGGTCATTTCCATTTTAACATCTGGTGCCGAAACCCGGGAAGGGGTCACTCCAGATTGCCCCTTTGGGTGACCGGACCCCCTTCCCGGACCACATGACCACCGAGCTGCCGTCAACCCTCTGAAAGCCTCGCCTTGGATCATCTATCTGTCTGCTTGCTGGCTCCCACACCCACCACGTTTCGGCTTTGTTCCTCAGCTCTTCATTGCTCCTCTCTCTCTGTCACACTGTCTCTCTCTCCCTCTCAGGCATCTAGATGCCTCCCCTTCTCCTCGCTCTCAGAGAGTGTCCCTCTCTCTCTCGGGCTAGCCTGATCTCGGCTCCTGCCTCTGTCTCTAAGCTGTGCCAGCACGCCAAGCTTTACCCTCTCGCCCTTCGGGCTGACCCCAGGTTTTGAGAAAGACGCAATCTCGTCACCTCTGGGTCTCTCTCTCCAGCCAGACACACCTGAGGGGCGCCTCAGGCTTGTCTTACTGGCATGGGACACACTCCCTCTCTCTTTCTCTCTCTCTCTGCTTGTCTCTCCTTCCCATCATAGGAAACTTCCAAATCTGTCTCCTTCACCTTTACCTGCCGTCTCAAAGACCTAAGGGCCTGCACCTTCAGGGTGACGACTGGGCCTCAGTAAACTATGGGTCCATTTGCCCTAAAAATGTCGCTCTTCACTTTAAATTGTCACGGGTTTGTTCAACTCCAGCCAGGCACTCTCAGATGATGCGAGGTACCTTTCTCTTCTCTCTTCAGTCTTCTGCTCTCCCCGCTCATCTCTCTCTTCACTTCCCTCTTCACTCACTTCTGGCCAAGGCTCCCAGCTTCGGCTTTCCACTGGAGAGCTCGCCTATCTCTGTCTCTGTCTCTTTTTCTCTCTCTGTCTCTCTCTCTCCCCAACACAGCTGCTCACACTGGGGGATCCTAAACCTCCATACCTCCCTTCACTCTGAGGGCCTGCAGAGCCCCAGGGAGATCTGCCGGACTCTTTATTTAAAGCTTGAATACTGCAGACCAACAACAGCAGCAGCAGTGGCGGCCAGCTACCAGGTAGGATGCCCTCCCCCTGCCCTTTGAGAGTCTCTCTCTCTCTCTCTCTCTCTCTCTCT
>PVHP010001724.1:42125-101436 GCA_004024765.1 Zapus hudsonius | reverse complement strand
GCTGCTGGGATGAATCTCCAAACCAGGCACAATTTTGGGGAGGAATTTATTGAAAATGATAGATCCAGGGGAAGTTCCGACAAATGAAGGAAAAGGCTGGCTCCCTTTCACAGAAGCAAGCAGAGAGAGAAACCCACTACCAGCACCTCAAGCAAGCAAGTACACTGTAACACTGTAATTCACAAAATGCAGAACTTCCAGACCTGGGGTTCCGGCTTTTCTTTTGCATATCTATCCCTAGTATTTTGCATCCAAATTAGAAAGGGCCAGTCCCCAGGAGGCTAGGCCAAAGTGACCCTTCCTCCAGCCAGAAGCCTGGAGACAATTAACAATTTAATAAACACAATTATGATAAATTCTACTGGGGGACATTATTCAAACTACCACAAACTGTGGGTCAAAAATCAAACTTTTAGCTGGGTGTGGTGGCGGACACCTTTAATCCCAGCACTCGGGAGGCAGTGGTAGGAGGATCACCATGAGTTCAAGGCCGCCCTGAGACTACATGGTGAATTCCAGGTCAGCCTGGAATTGAGTGAGACCCTACCTCAAAAAACAAACAAACAAAAAATCAAACTTTTGTCTTGATAAGTTGATTATCTCAGGTATTTGCTAGAGTAGTGGAAAATTAACACAGGTATTTTATATGATGATGCTTGTGTTTTACTTTTCATGAATTATTCTACTTCAATTTGTGTGTGTGTGTGTGTGTGTGTGTGTGTGTGTGTGTGTGTGTGTGTGGGCCAGAGGACAGCTTTCAGGCTGCTCTTTGTCTGTTCACCCCATTTTGGTATGCCATTCCTCTCTGTAGGATCAGGGCTCCCATACCAGCAGCTCAATTCTTGGGTTCTTATTCACATCAACAAAGAATTGAGAACCTCAGAGGAGGGTAAATTATCAAATTTAGTTTAGGAAAAGCAAATCAGGACCACACAAGCCAAAAGACCTTCTTGGGAGACAGAGAGGACCCCCTTCACCTAGGGAAAGGTCTCACTCTGGGGAAGGGGGATTTGGGAAAGGGGTGCATACACCGGGAAAGCAGAGCAGGAAGAGGCCCAAGCAAGAAGAAATTCTCCCAGCTAGGCTGGGAAGGGGAAGAGGAGGCTGAGAAGATCCTCCTCACATAGGAAAGGAGCAAAGAAGGGTAAGGCTGAGGCCGAGAGAGAGGTCAGAGAGAGCTCAGACACACTGCTAAGGCCAAGTTATGTGAACTGGACATCCAATCAGAATGAGTCTCAATACCAGATTCAGATGTGTGAGGGAGGAACCTGATTGGCTGGTGGTCTCAAAAGGCTGCTGAGGAAGGGGCAGCCCACAGGTGTTTGAGGGGGAGAGGGAGGAGGACTGAGGAAGAAGTAGGAAGTTGATGCAGGAGCTGGTGCTTGTAGCCATCTTGGATAAGACTGGATCAGACTCTGATTCCAGTCTTGCTGTAGCAGGCAAGGGGTGGTCCATGTTTCTGTGGGCCAGTCCCTAGCTAAGTAGCTACCAGATAAAAAGCTCCCTTGGTCCTGATCCACATTAATTTGAGGCACTATTTCTTGCTCTGGATTCTCTCTGTACTGATCTTTGCGTGCACAGCACAAGCTTCCAGGGAATTCTCCTGTCTCTGCCTCCCATCCTGCCCTCGGAGGCAGTGTGCCCTCATAGCTTCTGGCTTTTTCCATGGAGCCTGGGGATTGAACTCAGGTATCCCAGCTTGAGCAGTGAGTATTATATCCATTGTACCATTTCCCCAGCCCTGTATTTCACCTTGTCATGGGTTAGCAATTGCATAGACATTTTCAGCGGCACACAAATAGTTGGAAAATGCCAACACTTTTTGAATCTAGGTCGTAGGTATATGTTATGTATCTGTTGAGACCCTTCTCCTTAGCCAAAATACTGTGAAGGTTCCTGGTTTCTTTTGCCTTATTTTAATGAACTCAGTTGTCTGTCAGACCAAACTACAGAGACAGTGATCCATCCTCTCCATCTTCCGGCAAACCTGAAGGAGGCACTGACTTGATTTGAAGGCATTTTTTAGATGAGCGATTTTCAAACTTGGGTGCCTAGAGACAGCACCCATAAAATTTCAGCAGGCCTAAGTGAGATAGAAGCAGCGGATTTTTAACAATAAGTAAATTCCAATGGGTTTTTCATTTTGAGACCATTCAGTTTTAGATCTTGATGTCCACAAAGACAATATCATGGGTTAAAAGAGCTATTTAAGTTTGTACGAAGGAAAGCTCTGTTCTTTAGTGATGTCCTTTATGCCATTTCAAAATAGGGGCCCAGGAGAGAGAAGGTGAGTGAATCAGGTTTAGCAATAAATTGGGGCAAATGTTCATGCCCACACACACACAGGGGTTTTGTGTGTGTGTGTGTGTGTGTGTGTGTGTGTGTTGTGTGTGGACACTAACAGAATCTCCTGTAGAGGTGACTGAATTTTACTGATGGATGAGAAAAAGGCTTTCATTCTTTCTTCTTGGATTACAAATGTATCAACTACCTCAGGAATTTTGGATGAAAAGGTAAAAGTGTTTTGTCAGCATCAGCGAATTGTGATCAAGATGAGTGATGTTTTTAATAAGAAATACTTGATGAGCACTTACCAGGCAAAGATAAAGGAGAGATAGAGACGGGCAGGTCAGCTGCACCCTCCGGTTGTTAAGAACACTTTCTGGGATCTTACACGCAGCACGGAAGGAGTCAAGAGCAGCTCTCAGGCAGAGCTGGGTTTCTGTAGAGGGAATCAGCAGGATCCTTCACCAGAACGCCATAAAGCAGCTTCCCTTGTTCTTATGTAATACGTCTTTGCAGCTTAAACCTTTAATTAACCAGAGATGTCATCAAGAAAAGTTTGCCAAGGAAGAGGATGCCTGGTTTAATTAAAAAGATCTTTAATAGTTATTAAGGAAATCAATTTGGAATTCAGGCCTGAGAGCAGCGATGGGGAGGAAATCACTGAGAGGAACCTTCCCATCTTCTCTGGGTAATGGATTTTAACCCTGCGATCCGCACTGCTTCAAAATCCCCCAGGCTGGTGGTCCAGTGCACAGAGAGAGATGCTTGTTACTACTCATCATTTTCCAATCTGCATCCCAGATCCGAGAGGCAGTTCTGTCTCACGCAGGAGAAGCCTAACCTTTCTGGAATGCAGTTATCCCTGCAATCAAAAGAAATTGGGAACCTTTATAAATTGAAAATCTCCTACCTCATAAGTATAAGCCATTTCTTTCCCCCCAAAGAGATGCATTATTTCTCCCTAGGGATTTGTGCTTGGACTGTACATCAGACTTCTTTCCATTACTGTTCCCACTGGCCTTTGTCGGCTCAAGCCACAGAAGGGATTTGTCTCTTCGCAGCTCAAGAGAAATATTATTTTCACTTGTCTCATGGAAATGATGACATCAAAGGTGAGATAGCCAGAGGATGGACAAAATAAATTGACTGCATAGAGAAAACGAAAGAAGGGAAGGAGTTTTTATTTTATTTTATTTTTTTAAAAAGCAGTCTGCCAACAGGGGTATGATATTAATATCATTTTTTTTCTGACGCAGCCCAGTTAAGTTCAAATGCTAAAAGCACTTTCTAAATAACCCACGTTTAATTAATATTTGTACTACACTTAGCAAGGGAAATGGAAGACAGGTGCAAAGCGTGCCTTCCAAGATGATTTTTCCTGTTGTACCATAGTTACTTCTTAGGTGGACCAAGGTGCCTCTGTCCAGGGGAAATGTTACTCAAAAGACACACAAGAAGGGACCAGGTTGTCTAACACTTAAGACCATGTTCAGATTTTTAGCTCATATTCTCTGAAAGAGCTGGGGAGAGGCTTTGTGTTTATTTGTACTGCTCAGAGCAAATTGCTCAGAGCATGTATGTACAATGTCTTGGTTGATTCTTCTGCTGATTATCTGGAACTTTATGGGTTTTGTAACTCTCCCTAGCCCCATCTCTGGAAGTATCTCCGCTTCCAGTTCTCCTTGGCCTGTGAATTCTAGGAAGGAATCATGCTTTGGGAACATGGTGTTCGTGTGTGTGTGTGTGTGTGTGTGTGTGTGTGTGTGTGTGTGTGTGTTGGGGGGGCAGAGTAGATATGATATCATCCAAGTTTGACCATGAGCATGTTGCCTTGCTGTACTGGGATCAGGCACTTTCTCTGAACTGTACTTTCTTCAGTTACAAGATGAAGAGCTTGAACTAGGTGATTTCCATGGCCTCTCTTTGGGCCTTGAGATAGTCTGGTTCATTTCCCTCTTTGTCTAGATAAGTATATCTGTCTCCAAGATAGGAGATAGTATTCAGGAACATCTCGGTAGTTAGTTTTTATCTTTGCTACATATGTATAGATGGGTGGTGTGTATGTGTGTTCACATGTGTGCATATGTTGAGGTTGGAGATTGACTTTGGGTGTCTTCATCAATCATTGTCCATATTACTTATTGAGATAGGGCCTCTCACTTGATCCCAGAGTTCACTGATGGGGCTAGTCTAATTGACCAGCTTTCTCTGAGAAATACAGGTCTCCATCTCCCAAGAACTGGATTATAGGTGAGTCTCCCATGTCCACGTGACATTTGCGTGGATGCTGGGGATCTAAACTCGGGTCCTCAGCAGTGACCAGGTACCACATGATCATACCACATTCCTTACTGTGTCCTCTACGTGAAAGCTGTGTTTCCACATTACCTCCCTAATACCACCCGATTTCATCCACGCATGCTACTCTGGGGCCATGTAGGCATGTGCATGTGAGGAAAAGGGAGTTGGGAGGATTCTTAGCATCTTCTGAGTTCAGGAACTCAATGGCATCCAAAGAAACCTGGCTGCTTCCCAGGATAGGTGAGCCGCTATGTGGGTGAAACCTCTTCATTTGGGTGGATGGGATCTGATCCATTGGCTGCTATGTGCAACACAACTATCTAATTTAAAACCAGCTTCATCTGCCCATGACATGTCTTCTTTGAATAAATGTTTTGAAAGTAATTTACTCAGAATCGTCAATGCCATGTATGTCCAAGGGCATCTCAAACTCTGCACATACATAACAACAATTTATGAAGCAAAGACTCAGGTGTTTAGTTACTTAGGGAAGTCAATCTTTCATCTAGAAATTTCACTAGAAAGTTTCAAGCTAACCATCTAATTTATTGTCTAAAATGATAATTTCTTCTGTGTGTGTATGTCCCGGTGGGGGGGGGAGGAAGTACTATGGCACACTTAAGATGTCAGAGGTAACTTCAGGGTGTCGGTCCTTGCCTTCCACTTTGTTCGAGACAGATTCTGTCTTGTTTGCTGTTACAAGAATTTCTTGAACGTGCAAGTGGATGTTGATAATTACACCAGAAAGAAAGAAAAGGAAAAAACAATGAGCAGAAAACACTCTCCCAAGCAAACCAGACCTTTCTGACTCTGTAGCACCCGCTGGAGACTTTATGCTCAAAGAACTCTTGGTCTCAGAGGTCACCCTGCTTTTGTTGCTGTCCTCTCCCTTGGCACGACTGACACCCCCTCTCTATGGAAGTTCTAAGCTCTACACAGCTCAGTTCCTTCTAGGATGTATCTTTCCTGCCCAGGGATGAGGCAGGTGGTTGTCAGACTTGGCCTTGGATATTACATCTGTTATTGGATCTCCTATCTCTTCTGATTGTGTCCTCTCCTCTTGAAGACTCCCAGCCAGATTATTCAGGTTAAAACACTTCCATTTTTCATTCAGCTGAGTCACTCCTTCATGCTGAAACTTTGCATCTTCTATGAAAAAGGGTTTGACACAGTGTCTCAGATCACAGTGCAGGACATTGTCCTTGAAGATCAAGACAGTCACCACAGCTAGCAAAGACCTACCATCAGAGGCATAGTAAATTTCACACTTGGCATTTGGCTAAGGAACAAAGAAAGTTTGAGGTCATTTCAAAATAACACAAAATCAGACTTTTGAAATGCAAAAATGAAACCCTTTCAAGAAAGCCAATTAAACCATAGTACATAAGAAAAAAGTTGCGGGAAGGGTGGAAGGTAGTGTGAAAGGAAAGTGTTTAATAGCTTCGGAAAGATCTAGAAAGGCGAATGTTAGAATGTTAGCTCTTAGATACAACCACTCGTGCACTCATCAGAGATGAGAGGAAAAACCTGCTGGCTTTATTCTTTTGACAAAGATGTGGCAGCATGAGTGGGTATGGGTTGGTTAAAGCTTATTCTCATCTAGCACCCAGCCTAGAAGATTCTATCATTGACTGTATTCACTGCAGAAAAAAAGCCCTTGCAGGGGCCCCAGGACATGTGGTTTTGCCAGAGATGACGATAGCAAGAAAAGAGAGAGGAATTCAGGGAGAGGGGGCTGATGTATTATTTACAATTGGAGAACTTGAACAGAGCCCTCAGCAGGGCTTGGTTCAAAGGCTTGCACCTGTAGAGCTGCAGAGTAAAGACAGACATCTTTGCATTCTTGCTGCTGCTCTTTTTGCTGTTGGGGAACCCTGCCAGGGCTGGGCCAGCGTGTGAGCACCTCATCTCATTGCCCTGCATTATGCCTGGACACTGTCACCTTTGCCTGTAGCCTGGAAGTGGTAGAAGCTTCCACAGAAAACTGTCTGGTCCCCATGGGTGAAATTTTGTGTGGCTGTCATCAAGGACATCTTACTGGTTGTGACAGGTCTGGTAAATATGCAGATGGTAAGATATGGGCGGGCACACACACACACTCACACACTCCCAGAAGTCACACAGTGGGCAGAGAGGAGGGACTTGGGGAGATCAAAGGAACAAAGGCTGCAGCCTCTGCAGTGAGCTGAGTGAGTGACAGAAGGACACTGAAGCAACGTGTGAAAAAACCCCCAGCACATGCCGCCAGAGAGCATATGCATCGGACTTCCCAGCTTCCTCCTGTTTCCAGCCTGTCTTTGCTCCATATGCTGCTGTACACAGCTTTCCAGGCCATAATGGGTTTTATTCCATAGTTTTTATACTGACACGAATGACTCACATCTGCTCCAGTACCAATTTGCTCTCTGATGTCTTTGGCTGTGAGGAGAGAACAACTTAACTTACCAATGACAGGAGTGACACAGACTCAGATCCAGGGACAAGGGAGGTTAGAGCACCTGCCCCTCCCCCCGCCCCCAACTGTGTGAGCTGGGAGGACCTTTGCAAGAACTTGACTTTTCATGGGGGAAGATTAGGACCCAGAGAAATGAGGAACTGGTTTAAGAGTTGTGATCAGGAAGTAGAGCCATTCGAGGATTGCAGAATGGTCCTAGTGCAAGCCGATTTATTCTTCTCATTTCCTGCCATGTCATCAAATCTTTCCTCAGAGCTTTTCCTCCCCATATTGGCTGTGATGAGAAAAAAGTAGTTTGGATTAATCACCAATGATAGCTAATCCCCCAGGGGGATCAACCATGTTCTGTATTACTCAGGCTGGTTATTAAAGTTTTAAATATCTTTCTGAGCATGGGAACCCCCAGATAGGTTGGGTCCCAGGAGAGACTTACAGGGATGGGCTTTATATGGAAACTCACTGGGTTTTCCAGATGTTTGAAGACCCACCTGAAATCTATCTCAACCCTAATGACCCTTACTGGTTTGACAACCTAGACTAATGGGGCCTTTGGCTGGTTCAGGTAATGACACTTAGCAAAACTGGATTCCCTTGACAGCTTTCATAGGCCCAGGGATTCTTCCCCACGCGAGTGGAGGGCAAAATAATAATTCAAGCACCTTGGAAGGAAATCTCCACTCTCTCTCCTACATTGTGGGCCCCTGGCCTCACCCCAAGGCCTCAGTTTCCCCGTATGTCAAACAGTGAGAACATTGCTCCCCGGCAGCAGGCAGTGTGGGGCTGCACCATGTCGGAAGCTTGGCAGTGGTGTTGTGTAACTGTCTGCCATCTGTTACTCGGAGGCAACGTCACAAAGAGCTGAGCAATGGACCTGGTGCAGCAGCTCCTGCCTGGCGCTCACAGCGGCTCTCTGGCTTGCCTGGGGGTCCCCTGCAGAGCCTGCGCAGAAGCTCTGTGCAGGTCCAGGCCTGCAGGGCTGGGTTCCCTGGTTCTCCCCTGGGAAGAAATCCTAGGGAACTCAGTAGGCTGCAGGAGTGTTTACTCCTGCCATTCCCCACCCCTCCCATGATAGCAATCTACCTGTGCCTCTGTACCCCCAAAGCAGAGACTGGAGATTTTACCCCTCCTTTCAGGGGATAGGGCTCTAACAAGAACAAGTGGGGACCATCCTTGGGGGGGGGGCTCTGTGGTGGTCTGCAAGCTCAAACCCATCTCGAGCTGAACTAGGATGCTTTTTCCAGCTGTTTGATCTCAGCTGTTACTACCTACAACTTGCTCGAGGACTCTTCAGGGCCTGAGAGACAAGGCACCCAACACTACAGGCTTTGTGAGGGAGCTTTTGCTGCTGAGCTTTGGAGGCTCCGGAATATTGGAGGGGGGGATTTTAATGGAGTGCTGATTGACACCTTTCTCAGGTGTGGGCCCTCCCCTTACTTACTGAGCTCTGTGAAAGGAGAGCCAGGGATGATGGCAGCTATAGTCCTAGAAGCTTTATTCTCACCTCTGTAAGAACCCTGAAGCAACTTGCTAGCATCCCTCCAACTAGAATGATATGGTTTGGACGGCAGCTGCTGCCCAGGCTGGGTCAAATTTTCAATTTTCCTTTGAGATCTCAGGGAGGACCAGCACCTTGCTCTCTACCTTCACAGCCAGTTTACACATGTGGACTCCAAGGCCTAGGAAAGGGACAGACTTGTGCTTCTGGTGTGGCTGGGCTAGGTCAGGGACGGAGTCTAATAATATAGCCACTATACCAGCCTACTCAAGGCCTCTGTCTCTAAACCCAAATGGTTTCAACTTGCAGGTAGAAGGATGTTGCACTTCCCAGAAGGTAGTTGAGAGAGGGGCTTTGGAAATATAATCCTTGGCATCAGGTATGGCCCTGACCAGGATTACTTTCCCACAGTCCCCCATGGCTAGGCTGGCTTTGAGCCCTCCTTTTGATAAGCTCAAAGCCCTAAGGCTTACAAGGAGAGAGAGAGAAAAAAAAATCCCTCGGGGAGATAATTGTGCCTTAATTTTTAAAAGGACATCTTTAAAGTTAAATTTAGACCAGCTCTGTTTTCCATCGAGCAGAAAAAAGTTGCCACGCACCTGCAGGAAGGCTTACAACTCCCTGGGGTGTTGGCTGAACTGGCTCTTGGCCCTGAGGGGCCAGACAAGGGAACTCTGGGTCAGCCACAGCTGTGTCAGCACCACCACCCACCCAAAGGTGGCTGCAGGGTGCAGACCCTGGAGTGCACGCCACGTGTAGTCAGTCCCTTTGGCGAGGAGGGATTCCTCCCAGCCAGTGCTCCTCCCCGGGCGGGTTGGTCCTCGGGTCCCAGCTTGCGCGTGGAGTAGCGGGCATCCCGGGCAAAGCATTGGGGCCCTGCCGCGCCCCAAGCCGGGATGGTCGCTGGGGGTTTGCGCCCGCACCCTGCTCCTCGGCAGCGCCCCCTCTCCTAGCCCTGCTCGCTCGCGCCCGGCTCCAGAGTCAGTCTGTCTGTCGGGCCCGCCCTCCCCGCGCTCCCTCCTCCCCGCGCTCCTCCGGGGGTGCGGGTGCCGGTGCCGGTGCCGGGCACAGCCTCGGATTCCGCCGCTCCAGCCAGTTTCCCCCGCGGCGGCCGCGGGCTGGCGAGGCGGCGGTGGCGCGCGGAGCATCTCGCCGGCCACCGCGGTCCTCCAGTCGGAGCGGGCGCCCAGCTCGGTGGCCCCTCGGCAGCCCCCTTCCCGGCCACATCTCGGGCGCTCCTGACTCCCCATCCCCAGCTCGGCTCGCGACTCTCCCGAGCGGGGCCGTGAGCCGCCTGGCTGGCTCCCGCCACCCAGCACCCGGATCGCGGGACCCGCGCTGCCCGGAGTGAGGAGCCCCGAGCCCCGCCGCCCCTGGCCGCCCGGGTGCCCCAGGGCCGCCGCGCCGCCGCCAGCTGCAGGAGGACGCCGAGGGGACCATGCGGCGCCTCACTCGCCGCCTGGCTCTGCCCATCTTCGGGGTGCTGTGGATCACCGTCCTCCTGTTCTTCTGGGTCACTAAGAGGAAGTTGGAGGTGCGGCTGGGACCCGAAGTGCAGACCCCTAAGGTAGGCGGGTTGGCGGGGCGCGGGGCGCATGGCACCGCGCGCGGGAGTGCGCGCATCCCGGGGAGCCGGCCGGGGCGGGGGTCTGGGTGCCGCGGGCAGGTGATGCGGCTGCTGGGAGGTATCGGTGGAACATCCGATCCGCGCCGCGGGCAGGTGACACTGGAGTGTGGGCGGTGGGCGCGCTCCTCGGCGGGCACAACCCGGCGCCCAACTTGAGCGGCGCGCCGGGGTCCCGCGGCAGGAGGTGGGAGGGCGCTGCGGACCCGCAGCCCGGGAGCCGGCGCTAGGAGGGCGCCGCCTGAGGGTCGCCAGCGGTGGGGCATGTGGCACCATAGGCAGGGGGTGCCAGAGTCCGTTGGTCAGAAGTCTGGTGGCTGCCAGAGAATACTGATGGCCCAGGTGCGCTGAGCGCGTGAGCACCGCAGGCGAGCTCCCCGCAGCCTCCCCAGCGAGTGGGTGCCCCTCCGGCCACCTGACTCTGGAAGTCTTCCCCAGACCCTTAGCCGCGTGGCAAGTTGCATGTGTCCCAGACACCACTCCGGAGCCTGGAGGAGCAGATAGGGATTGAGGACGTGGGAATCCAAGTGGAGTTTTCAACTCCTGTCCAGTCCTGCAGGGGTGGAGGTCCCTCTACAGGCTGAGTCGTGTTCTTCTCATCCAGACCCTGGGGGGACTTACTGAAGGCCTGGCAGCCTTTAAGAGCTGGGTAGCAAGCAGTTCCCTAGGGAGGGGGAGAAAGCTGGTGTTGGAAGGGGGAGACTGGGAAGCACCTTTATGTGGGAATCTCATTATTAGGTGTCACTATGTGCTGGGCGCTTGGGGTGGGTGCTTTCTTCATAGGGGTTGTACGACTTGTGTATAGTCCTTGTTTCATAGGTTGAGAAGCAGGTTGAAGCTCATCAAGTAACTTGCTTTAGGTTTGAACTTAAACTTCCACACTCTGGATGCTCCCACTAGGGTCCACTTTTAACCAAGTGCACACGTCCTCATGTTCTGGAATCTTGCCAATGTTCGCGACAAACGTTTACTCAGCAGCTGTGTGTGCATGCCTGGTTGTGTGTGTGCTAGGTGCTATGGGACACAGAGATGCAGAGCTTGCTTTCTGGGGAGGTGGGTTTGCCCATTAATGGGCCAGGACACTCAAGGTGAAAGGCCAAGAGGGTGGCCACACTGGTGTCACAGAGGCCTGGAGTTCAGAGGAGAGGACACAGAGTTGAAAAGGACCGTCAGGCAGCTGGCTTGTAGCATCCCAGGTAGAGGTTAGGGTAGGCTTAGCGGAGTAACACTGCATGAAGCTTGTTGAGGCCCGTGGAGGGGGGCAGTGTGTAAGGGTCCAGCTGGAAGGGCTGTGGGAATTAGGGCCAGGAGGGGAGGGTTAAGCCGGGGAGTGGTAGGATGGCAGTGCCAGTCACCCTGGATCCATTTTCTCACTCAGACCCTGACCAGGACTCTGTGGGGTTGTTGCTTCTTTTCCCTGGGTGCTTCTGCTCCAGGTGACGCAGTTAATGATGCCTGCAGGGAACCAACTTTCTGTTTTGTGTTGAATCTCATTACCTTAAGCTCACTTATTCTGACTTGGCCCCAGGGAGCTGGGACCAGAGATCTGTTTGCTCTGGGTGCACTTTGTCTTTCCTCCTTTCCTGACTCCTCTTATCCTGGGGTGTACTCAACACACTGTGAGGGATGGGTGGCAGGTTACTATGTGCCAGGCTCTGTGCTAGGTCTGGGGACTGTTGCGATGAGGAGATTGTGTCTTTGTCCTCTGTCCAGGTTGTGAGAGCTCTCAAATTTCTTGCTGAGGCAGAATTATAAACCAATGAGTGATGTCATATCAGGAGCCTGTCATGGAGTTGATCAGTCAGAGAATGCCGCTTGCTCTTTGGATATTTTACTCCTCGTGTGTGTGTGTGTGTGTGTGTGTGTGTGTGTGTGTGTGTCTGTCTGTCTGTCTGTGTGTCTGTCTGTCTGTCTGTCTGTTCTAAAACTTTAAGTTTTTTGGCATCTTGACACTTTTTATTAGGTTTTAAAAATTATTATGTGTGTGTGCATACCTGTGTTTATACAGATGCACCAGGGCCTCTTGCCACTGCACACAAACACCAGACCAAACTTGTACCACTCTTTGCATCTGGCTTATGTGGGCAGCTTAGGAAATTGAACCTGGACCAGCAGGCTTCAAAAGCAAGCGTCTTTAACCTCTGATCCATCCCCCCCCCCCCAGCTCATAGTTTGTTGTTGTTTTGTTAGTGTTTTTCACCTTTGTGTGTGCAAGTGTGTGTGCATATACATATGTGTATGTGTGTGAATATATATATATATATATATATATATGATATGTGTGTTGTATGTATTCATGGATGTATTCATGTCTGGTAGATGAATACTGCCCCGCCCCATGGGCATGTGCATGGGGCAGTGGATTATGCATGCTCCTGTGTGTGTGTGTGTGTGTGTGTTCATGTCTGGTGGATAAATCCCCTCTTTGTGTGTGTGTGTCTGCATATATATATGTATATATGATATGTGTGTTGTATGTATTCATGTATGGTGGATGAATTCTCCCCACCCCTGTGTGTGTGTCTGTGTGTGTGTGTGTGTGTGTATGTATGTGTGTGTACTTCAGGAAAGAGGATGAGGAACAGAGACCAGGCAGCTTTATTTCCCATGCCTGGTATGAACCGAGCTTTGCCATGTCTGAAGGAGTACAGTGTTCCCCAAAGCCAGCTGTGTGTCAGAATCCCCTGGAGAGCTCAGTGAACACACAGAATCGTGGGTTTGTTATGGAGGCTCTGAGTGTGGCTTTGGGAGAAGCCTCAGAAGTCAAAACTGTGTATTCTTCATGAGATTGTGAAGCAGCCTGTTGGCAGATGACGGTTGGGAACTAGATGAAGAATGTCAAGTCTGTTGCTGGTCTGTAGTCTGGCTGACTTGTGTGAACATGGCCAGATCAGGATCTTCTTGGGTGTGTTCACAGACCTGAGTTTTTGGGAGCCTTCATACTCATACAAAACGCTTACTAGTGCTAGACAACTCTCAGACTCCGTTTCACATATGTTTGCTTGTTTCATCTTTGAAACAAACACAAGGGAGAAAACATTTTTATGCAGTTGAGATCAAGGAATTAGACCTTTGGCCCAAGATAACCAGAGTCTTGATGCAGCAGCATCAGGACAAGAGGAAATGGGATTGTTTGGGGACTGCCCACCCCACATTTCTTTCTTGCTGCTCAACCCCACGGATGGCTCTAATCTCCCCTTGCAGATGAAGAAATGAGGTTGAAGATGTGTTCAGCATGAGCTAGCCACCTACTTTGACTTCTCAGCTTTTGGAAAGCTCCAAGTGTGAGGTATGCATAATTATGGATGTGCTAAGACAGGAATTAGATCAGAAGGAGATCCTTTGCACCCTACGAGGGGTTCACGGGGACCCTGATATCTCCTCTGACTGGCTAGAATGCACCTGTTGGGGAGCTCCTTTCTATGTGATCATAGCCAGTGGAGTTATTTTCCAGAGCAGGGAATGCTTGCTTAACAGTAAGAATTCAGATGGGACATTGGCCCAGAGCTCGGAAAACTTTGGAGTTTGAATGAGTTCAGTGCAGAGGTGTGTGCAGGAACTACTCATGCGCAAACATGGGCTAAGCTCTTGTGTGGGTAAGTGGGAGCCTTGGGGAAGTTTTCATCCCCCTGAGATTTCTTCCCAGTGAAGGGATGGATTTTTTTCCTCCTACTCATTAGAGAAGATCATAGCAGATGTCCCTATGACAAAAGACACGTTAGCACAAGAAAGTCCCAACAAATACAACTGATTTAGTTTTGTATGAGATGGGGGCCTTCAGATTGAGGATTCAAAGACTCAGGGGGAAAGAATCTGTGATGGACCTGACGGAGAGTAGACCACAGAAAGACAGCAGGATATACCATTTACCAGCATGACATAGCGCCTTACGTTTAGATCAGTGTGGTGTGTATTTATGGGTGTTTCTAGGTGTGAGCGTACATGCTTGTGGAGGTCAGAGTTGACATCAGTGTCTTTGATCACTCTCCACTGTGTCTACTGAGGCAGGGTCTCTCATGTGAACCCAGTGCTTGCCTACTCGGCTAGTCTAGCTAGCCAGCTTGCCTCGTAGATGTCCTGTCTTTGTCTCTGGAGTGACTGCCATGCCAACCTCTCATGCTTTCACAGAAAGTGCTTTCCCCACAGAGCCATCTCCCCACCTGCTTTAGATTCTTTTTTTAATATTTCCATGTACTGCTCTGGGTATGGGGCAGGATCCTTTCTGAAATGAGGTCTTACGATCAGACAAGGTAGGTCAGAGAATTTTATGGCCAGCTCCAAAGCACAAAAGTAGGGGAAGATTAAAATAATCTTTTTAGCTTTATGGCATGTTGGTGGGTAAAGGAATTAGTTTTCTGCAGCCTGTCTTGGAGAAGAGAAATTCTAGGTTCTTTGCCTTGCCTTTGATGGGGAGGAAGGGGATCAGGAAACAGGGTGGGAGTGAAGTTTATAGAGAGGCTGCCTCCGAGGCCTTCACTTTGGGGTATCACTTTTTGAGCATTCCAGCATGGAGGAGAGGGTCAGCTTATTTTCAAGCAGGAGCAGTGGGCTTTCTTCTTGTGATATCTTCAGAGAAATTGGGAATAGTGTAGAGATGAGACAGGGCTGCTGGCTGGGAACCCCCAACTCTCAGATTCAGGGGGCAAGCTGCCTCCACAGGGGTCAGGTTCATGTCTGGCTCTTCTTTCCTCAGTCCACTGGCCAATGTCCCCATTTACCTGGTGATAACATCTCCATAGCAGGACTGGTGTCACTTGTGCACAATGGGTCACAATCCAGGTGATGTGGAATGGGAGGTTGCTCAGTGGTTAGGAGCACTTGCCGCTTAAGCCCGAGGATCTCTCCACTAGAGACCACCAAATTTGGTTTCCCAGGCAAACAGCTAGGTGTGGCTATACTCATCTGTAATTCCAATGCACGGGGGCAGAGACCAGAGAATCCCTGGAGCTCCCTGAGAGACAGCAGCTCCATTTTGAGAGAGACTCCCCATCTTCAGGAAATACAGGATGAGTAATAAAAGGACACCCAATGTCTCCTCTGCCCTCTGCATGTGCGTGGGCACAGGCATCTGCACACACATGTGCACACACCACTCATCACCTCATCACACAGAACACGCATACACACACACACACACAGAGGAAAACTAATTGGGTATCTTTCTTAGCTTCAAAGTGAGCTGGTTCTATTAATAGCTCAAGTAAAGATTTCTTTAAACTTGGCTTTTGAATGTGGATTTGATTTTTAATACTGGTTCCTCATCCTTACATTATTCATCAAAGCTCTAATTTCTAAATTAAAATCATGGGACAAGTTCAATGTTTCAATTCAAACTGAATTTTAATAATAGAAATACTATATCACTTTAAAGGACTGGAAAACATTTATTTCTTTTCTTCTCTATCATTTATTTGCCATTTGGAAAATTATACAATAACTGAAAGTTTTTTTTTTTGGAGGTAGGGTCTCACTCTAGCCCAGGCTGAACTGGAATTCACTGTGTAGTCTCAGGGTGACCTCGAACTCATGGTGATCCTCCTACCTCTGCCTCCTGAGTGCTGGAATTAAAGGCGTGTACCACCACACCCGGCTCAGAATATTTTTAAGTAGCAAAATTGTCTCTTACTTCCAAGAAACTAAATGCAATCCAAGGGCTTAGTCAAAGCAAGAGTTTCAGGCCTGAGGGTAATTTTTGAGGAAGGTATTAGACATGTGAAGGCTTTGAATAAAGTGCCTCCAGCCCCTGTAAATGTATTGCTTCTGCACCAGAAATATAGCAAATGCTATTAGAAAATAGCTTGTCTTTCGGTGGCATTTGCATATCACCAGTGCCTTAAGTATATGACATTGTTATTTTATTTCCCATTTAGTAGATCATTTCCCCCATTAAAGAAAATTATGAATTTTACAGAGAGCTGCTATTAATCCAGTGATGCTTGGTTCGTGTTCATACACATTGGACTCTCTCCAGGGGGTCTTTGGTCTTGGCACCATCTGAAGCAGCCCAATAGCTGTGCCCGGTAGCCCTTTCATCTGCCATGATGGTGCCTTCACAGGGCGTGGGGCTTGGAGCAGGTATTGTAGATGGAATTCCTTGATAGCTCAGAGCACTGCTCTCTCCTACAGCTGGCAAAAAATGCAGATTGGGATCTTGAGAAATAGCATATAGGCTATTTTTACTTTCTAGTTGTGATGGTTAGGTTTTGTTGTCAACTTGATCTTTTTGATTATCTTGGGTGGGTCTCTGAAGATGTTCACAGGAAGGCAGCCTCTCAGTAGGGGGCAGGATGTAAGGAAGCTCAAAGGAGCTATAACTAAACATTCTTTCCTGTGTGGGCAGTGCAGGAAGGAAATTCCAGAGACTCAGGAAGCCATCAAGTCCGGGATAGAATTGCAAGACCCCACCCTAAGGCTATATAAAGGTGAAAGAATTCTCTCCTTAGCCTCCTGCCTGTTTGCTGTTCTGTGTGTGGTATTGGTGATGGGTTTCTCTCTCTTCTTGGACAGAACTTCCCCTCAATCTGTAGTTTCAATAAATACTTTCCTCCCCCAAATTGTGCCTGGTTTGGAGATTCATCCCAGCAGTGTGTGGCTGACTGCGACACTAGTTAACACACTTAAACAAACAAACAAATAAACACCTTGAACCCTCATGCCATCAGACTGATTGCAACATTTGCCCTGGGTCATCATTTTTGATCAACCCTGGTTTGTCCCAAGGCCCAGAGGCTTTTTCAGAGAGCAGCTTTCCGGTCCTCTGCACCAAGTCTCTGCCCACATCACAGCTCTTTAACTGTTCCGGTTCCTCTCCCCAGGTCCAGGGGAGACCCTGTTTCATGGACTTCTTTCTAGGGGAATCTTTGAGCTAGCCTGGGGAATGCCAGCTCACCTTAACCCTGGTTCCCTGATGGTGTCTGGCCTTTTTAGAAAAAAGAAAGTATCAGGAATTCGCATCTCATCCTTCCTTCCCAGAGCGCAGGATGACATCTGCTCAGTTCAGCAAGTCAGAGGGGCAGAGGAGGCAGGAGGAAGATGGGATCCCCTGTCACAGCCTCTCTGCGTGTCTACATGGCACTCTCCTTCAGGGCTGGCTGTCTGTTTACAGCATTTAAAACTGCTAATTTCTACTCAGGAGATAGAGGGAGTTTATAAACAGAGCAGAGACAGAATAACGCTGCTCTTGGCTGATGTTTAAAGCCCAGGATTTTCACAATGCCTCCGTTGCACCCCCTCCCCATCCCAGATGTCCAAGAGTCTTATCCTTTATCAGGCTCCCAGGAATCAGTTTTGAAGAGACGTGTTGCTTGTGCTTTTGTTTGGTTTCTAATGTTTACAGTTTTGTCACTCGTCCAGAGCATCACAAAGTCCCTGGTGCGATTTTTAAAAATAATCTGAATTAGAAAGCAGAGACAGAGCCCCAGCTCTGCTCTTAGGAGGAAGAGTATGACCCTTGCTATAATTTCTACATATCCTACCCTGGAGACCTGGCATGATAGCTTGGCCATCTGTTTGGGGGGAGCAAATCTGATGTGCCCTGTGCCCTCTGCAGCTGGAAGTTGGCTCTTCCCATGGCCTGAGCTTTCCTGATCTGGGTGGCTAGCTTGCTCCTGCTGTGTCCCTCAGGCACTAACTGCTCTGTGGAGCTACGAGATAAGGCCTGACTCTCTGGAACTTCCATTGTGTCAAAATCAGGTATGACTCTACCCTCTGGCTTTGCTTATAGACGTGTCAGCCTGGGCATCTCTTTCTGTCCTCAGCAGTGCCAGGATAACTTACTTTCCTCTCTCCCTGGCTGGGGCTAAGCCCGTTTGAGTTAGGTATGAGTAATTCTAAAAGGAGACCTTATGACTATAATTATACCACAGATAGTGTGTCTATTACTTATCTTTTAATTATTTTATGAGAAATGCTAGATTAACTGAAAAAAATCATTCTCTGAGTCCTCAGATGTTGAGCTGATTAAGAAAGAATTCCTTTGGCACACACACACACACACACACACACACACACACACACACACACACACACACACACACACATTGGTGCCTTGGGAGTTCTGTAGAGACTCCTGAAATTTGCTGGCTCTAGTATTTTGATCTTTCAGAATAAATGGCCTGAAATGACCTTCTGGGGCAGCAGCTTTTGCGTTTGGCAGGGACTGCTGTTATCACAGGACCTAATGAGAGCCTGGAAGCTGCTGGGGGCCAACGGGAGGAGATGGTCCTGGTGTGAGAAATGCCAGGCCACCCAGGGTGCCCTTCTCTCTGCCTTTTCATTTGCCGCTCTGCCCTTGCTTGCTTCGTCCACGTTTCCCCCTTTTCGTCCTCAAGTCTCCTGAAAAGCTCCGGAGGCCGTGAGGCCAAGCTCCCCGGGTTCTGGAGCTCCAAGGAGAAGTCCGAAGGGGCAGTGGTGGCCTAGCCCTGTGCTCTGCAGGATCCCTCTACTTCCCCTGCCCAAGGTCAGGGTCAGCGCGCCTGTCTGGTTCCTGGAGACACAGAACCGCTCTGGACACAAAAGCAGGTCTTTCTGAAGGAAGGAAGGTGTGCTGGGAGCCACTCTGTGCCAGTCAGCCTTCTGTCAGCAGGGGCCTTATCTCTGGATGAAGAACATCTGATCCTCTGCCTCCGGACGATGCCCAGCTCAAGTACAAAGCTGGTTCTACATACCATTTCCTGGAGACACGATTAGGCACATAAAAAAATAATTAAATTCTCCTCATGTCACTTGCCTTCCTAATTGTAAGCGCTACAGAGATTTTTCAGGAAAACACGGGTGAGCAGAGCACAGGCCATGTTTCTGCCATTCGGTCTGAATGCTGGATGATGCCTTTTGAAGTCCTCTCAGCCGCTTTCTTCCTGGGGACCCGACCCACAGTTCACACCCAGTTTGCATCTCATTCCAGGCCAGGGCGCAGCAGAAGACTTCAACAGAGATGGGGGGACCCACTCCTCTTGACAACTTTAAGGAGGTCTGCTGTCCCCTGTCTCTGTCCTCCATAGAGGCCAGGAGGTCTGCTGTCCCTTGTCTCTGTCCTCCGTAGAGGCCAGGAGGTCTACTGTCCCTTGTCTCTATCCTCCGTGAAGGTCAGGAGGTCTACTGTCCCCTGTCTCTGTTCCCCATAGAGGCCAGGAGGTCTGCTGTCTCTTGTCTCTGCCCTCCGTAGAGGCCAGGAGGTCTACTGTCCCCTGTCTCTGTCCCCCATAGAGGCCAGGAGGTCTGCTGTCCCCTGTCTCTGTCCTCCGTAGAGGCCAGGAGGTCTGCTGTCCCTTGTCTCTGTCCTCTGTAAAGGCCAGGAGGTCTGCTGTCCCTTGTCTCTGTCCTCCATGGAGGTCAGGAGGTCTGCTGTCTCTTGTCTCTATCCTCCGTGAAGGTCAGGAGGTCTACTGTCCCGTCTCTGTCCTCTGTGGAGGCCAGGTGGTCTGCTGTCCCTTGTCTCTGTCCTCTGTGGAGGTCAGGAGGTCTGCTGTCCCTTGTCTCTGTCCTCCATAAAGGCTAGGACCTTGAGATTTTCTTCTCTGATTGTTGGGCCTGAAGATTTATACAGCCTCCATTCCTCTGAGAACATTCTCGTATTCCTGAGCCCCTCTTAACCACAGTGAAACTGGTCCAATCAATATTTATGTGCCCATCACTTGCAGCTGCGACATGCAGACATAATGGCTGACAAATTCCTTGCTGGCCATTGAAAAATTAGAGGCTGTGTGTATTTCAAACCCATTGTTTTCCAGGATCCCAGGAAGATCAGGCCACATGTGCATGGATTAATTAAGCTACTCAGATAATTGGCTATTAATAGATAGCCAATTGATGGCTGCCAGCTGGGTGCTGAATTGACTAATGTCTTTATACTGGGCAAGTGGTCAACAGCAGAAGAGAAACTGCCTTAACCACCTGACTAATTAGAGGCTGAACCAGGAGAAGGCGGATCAGAGCCTGCTTCTTTGCTTCGCCCTTCCTGCGATGTTTTACGGTTTACAAAGCATTTATATGGCCGAATGCTTCATTTGATCCTCACTGCACCCCTGTGAGGCAGATGTTACTATTTTTGTGTCCTGAAATATGAGGGATCTGAGGTTGTAAGAGGGAGGAGACTTTGACACGCTGGTCTAACTAGGCTTGAGTTTACTTCTGTGGCTACCAAGATGTGCTATTTCTGATAAAGCCATGTTCAACCTCTGGTTAGAGTTGTTTTCAGGGGAAAATGTAAGATGTGTATTCTCATATGGACAAAAGTTAGTACTTTTGCTAAGAAATGACACTGTCTTTAAAAAATCATTTATTTACTTGCAAGGAGAGAGAGAGAGAGAGAGAGAGAGAGAGAGAGAGAGAGAGAGAGAGAGAGAGAGAGAGAGAGAGAGAGAATGTGCACGACAGGGCCTCAAGACGCTGCAACTGAACTCCAGATGCATGTGCCACTTTGTGCATCTGGCTTTACATGGGTGCTGGGAAAATGAACCCAGGATGTTAGGCTTTGCAAACAAGGGCCTTAACTGCTGAGCCATCCCTTCAGCCCGATTTTTCTCTTTTGATAAAACACCAGGATGGCTTCTCTGCCTATACAAGAGACTTGAGGGAGGGATTAAGGGAAGTGCAGAGCTTGTTTCTGGAGGGTTGTGGAGGGCCAAGAGGCCACTGGGCCTCTTTTCAATGGAGGTCAAGTTTAATTTGGTGTGGGAAGATGCTGGGCTAAAGTCATAGACTTGGTGGGTTATGGCAGGAGAGAAGGGCATGGAGACTCATCCAGATTGATACAGGAAAGAAGCCAGTTGGCAGAAACACTGGAATCCCCTTCCTACCTGGGCAGCATGTAAGCACAGGGCCTGAGCAGGAAGGCAAGGTCTTCCACAGCTGAAGAAAGTGGGGCCATGTCCGTGGACCAAAAGCTTCACCAGGATCTGATGGTGGTGGCTGTGGGCTGTGAGAGCCCCCCCCACCCTGTCTCTCAGGTCCACTCCCACTTCTGGGAATAACTTTCTCCTTTCTTAAAGTATCTCTATTTCTATCACTCTCCTTATTTGTTCAGGGACACAAACAACCTGGAAATCTCCGTGGGTGCCCTCTGGACTCAGCTACAGAAGTGGAGAGAGGCCATAGCCCTCCTAACCCTTCTAATCCAATCTTTGGATACCAGCTCTAGTTCATGCTGGGAGCCCACACTGCTCCTAGCTACCTCCTCTCCCAGCCTGCAAGGTCTGACCACAGGGAATGAGACTCTGCTCTCATTCAAGGAGCTACCTCAACTCAGAAGTCAACAGGGTTGTGGAATTAAGACAGGCATTGTTGACTCGATCCCTTTCATGATGAATACGCTCCTTAAACCATCAGAAGCAATTCCCTTCTAAGAGGAAAATGTCATTTGAAAGAACTTAACACATACTGTTGAAATGAAAGGCAGGAGCAGGGGGAATGACACCAGGGGAGCCCCCCCAGCCAGTCTCCCTATTAGCTCCTGCCTTCTCTATAGCAGATAGCTTTTTGTGTGTGTCTGTTTTGTGGGCTAGCTCAAAAGGCGGACTGAGGATTGCTTGGTTCTGCCTGGTGGACAGACTGCTGGCTCTGTACCCTGGCTTGGAGGCTAGGTATGAGTCGTGTAAATGCATAACCTTTGGGAAGCATGGCAGAGGTATTTTGTCCACACCTTGGGTAAGCTACGGAAGGGCTCACTGTGGTGCATTTGCCTAAATAACAAGATTCTGAGCTCAAACATGACTTCTTCACTTTTGTCCATTTCTCCTGAGCCTGGCAACACTCCAGGGCGCTGTTGATTTTGAAAGACAGAGATGGGGGGGCTGGAGAGATGGCTCATCGGTTTCGGCACTTGCCTCCAGTGGCTAAGGTCCCGGGTTCAATTCCCCAGTACCCACATATGCCAGACCCATAAGGTGGTGGTCCTGGTGCGCTCTCTCTCTCTCTCTCTCTCTCTCTCTCTCTCTCTCTCTCTCTGCTTGAAAATGAATAAATAAAATATTTTAGAAAGACAGATGGGGAAAGAATGAGAAGAAACACAAGAGTAGATACGCCTGTTGCTTGCACCTCTGTTCAGACGCCCAGATAGATCACTGGCTTCTCATCTGCTCTTCCTGGTCACATCGGCCCTGCCATACTCCCTGCCTCTCTTCAGAGGGAGAGCGCAGCGTCTGCTGCATGGCTTAGCTTTTCTCTGAAAACTGAGCATCTTGGGAAACTTGTGGGCAGTGTCTACACTTGCTGAACGTGAGTGCCCACGGCCCTGCAATTTCACAGCAGCAGAAATGCATCTGCTCTGGGGCACAGGCTGCCATGCACTCAAACTGGAGTTGGTACACATGTTTGTCAAGGGCCAAATAATACATTTTTCCCCCCAGGTGACATGCGATCACTTATTTCTGCAGTTGCAATGTGAAACCCAGTATGTAAATGAGTAAGTAAGACTGTTCCAATAAGACTATTTACAGACTGAAATTTGACTTTCCTGTATTTTTCATATCTTGTGAGATATTTTCTTCTATTGGTATTATTTCCAGATAGTTTCAAATGCATGGTTCGTTCTTTAAATGTGTGGCTAAGGCAGGAGGCATGCCGTATTTGGCCTGTGGACTGTGGGCTTCTCCTTATTAAGATCCACGGAGACCAAAGGAGGTTTCTCACATTGGAAGTCTCACATTGGCTGCCCTTGATTGGGGTTAGTGGCTGGAAGTGAGGAGGGGCAGCATTTTGGGGACCTGGGGATGTTCATGATCTGAGTGCAGTTACACAGACAGGCTTCACTTTGTGAGAATCCATCAAACACACGTTCTTTTCTCCTTGTATGTTCCATAAGCACATCAAATTTATGAAGACAACTCTGAGCTGTGGGACTGGAACGTGACTTTAGGTTTTAGCACCTCACTTAGAGACATAGCCTAACAGTAGTCACCATCCTTTTTTTTTGAAAGCATATTTTCATTAATTCATTATTTATTAGTGAGAGAAAGAGAGTGAGAGAGGGAGAGCGCATGCCAGGGCCTCTTGCTGCTGCAAATGATCTCCAGATACATGTACCATTTTGTACATATGTTTTCTGTGGAGAAAGACGTTGGTTTGCCCGAACAGTTTTCCATTTTTTTTTGGTAGACAGGGAGACACTTAATAACTGGTGTGGAACTGATTTCCTGCCAACTGAAGTGTGTGGTGTGTGTTCACCCTTGTGTTGAGGGACCAGAAGAAGTGGGGATTCCTAGGAGAGAGCCAGGGCCATAAGAGGGCATTTGGCTTAGTGAACAGGTCTTTGGCTGACAGTTGCCTCATAGTACTGGTTAGTCTGAAATCCATCTATGTCTGCAGGTACAAGGTAGAGACTTACTTGCAGAGAATGCGATTTTATGGCACAAGCTAGTGCTTATAGAAAACTGGGTTCTCTTTTTTTTATTCCCAGGAAAAAGGGTGGAAAAGCAATACTGAAGCCCTAGTCACCACCAAGTGCTTTCTGGGCTCATCATCCTTGGTCATGATAGCATCTGTTGGAGTTACTTCCCCATTGTTGGGATAAAGCACTTGACCAAGAGTATCTGATGGGAGGAAGCTTTTTTATTTTGGCATCCAGTCTTGAGGGGAAGCTTCAAGCTGACAGGAGACAGGATGCCATGAGTAGAGGCTGGACATCACCTCTGCCACAGCAGGTGGACAACAGGAGCAGGAGAACGAGCTGATTAGCACCAGCCAGCTAGGGGCTAATAAACCCTAGCAACACACCTCCTCCTTGCAAGGCTCCACCTCCCAAATCGCCCTCAGCTGGGGACCAAGCACTTGAAATACACGAGTTTATGGGGCACCTAATTCAAACCACAGCATCATTATCACTGCTCTTCAGAATACCAGGGTCCAGGTATGATGGCACAACCCTGTAAGCCCAGAACTCTGGAAGCTGAAGCAGGAGGATTGCTGTGAGTTTAAGGCCAGTCTAGGCTATATAGAAGGACCTTGTTTCAGAGAGAGAGAGGGGGGAGAACAATAGAGGGGGGAGGGAGAGAGAGACACATACACACAGAGAGAGAATATCAAGATCTAAGTTAGGGCTAGACTCCCACAGAAAAGCAGAGGACTTGGATTCCAGACCAACCCACCTGTTGCCGGAGCGCCTGCCCCTCAATCTCTGCTTCACCTTATTTCCACATCATCGTGTTCACCCCAAACTCCCTTCTCTCCTCCCTGTCACACCAGTTCTGGTCTCATGAAAGTAAGACCTTGAACATATTTTCTTGGCAGCCAGCATGTGGAGCCTGCGTTTGCTCTGCTCCCGCCAATTAAAGATGTCTTGTTTAGATCAGAAACTGTCGAGTGACACAGTTCTGTACAGAAGCTCCTCTTCCAGGATGAGCCAGTTGAGAGCAGTATTGGAGGAGACAGCTTTACAAGGTTTTCAGAGAGAAATATGTTATGTGTTGGTCACCGTCTGACATTCTCTTCTGCACACACTGTTGCAGTGCACTGAGATGGTTTTGCTCCTCAGCTCAACCTTGAAACAAGGGAGTCTCTGGGGTCCCACAGTTCTGAGGGGGGCTCAGGTGTTCCACACATATCTCAAGGCTGATTCTAGAAGGGACTGAGGAATTAGTCAACAGATGCTCAACATACAAAGTCTGTAGTAGACAGCGAGAAAGCTCCCCTCAGAGAGGAATCGTCCTGTATCTAGCATAATAACACCAATTATTTGGTTGTTTGTGCTGAGAAGTTGAAAGCTATCATGTGCCGGGAAAATACTCAGCATGGAGCAGTAATTATAGATCAGCTGATAATAGAGGATGCATTGGTTTGACTGCTAATTAGATTATTAGCACTCAAAACAAATACCTGCTATTAACCATAAATAAGCTGCGTGTATGATACTTTCTCCTTCTTTTTTACACTTATTTCTTGTTACGGTGTGATATCTCTCCTTTCTTCTCTCTGTGCCCCGACTCCCCATCTCCCCATTATATGAAGCTTATTGAACTGCCATCAAATGTTTTTCCGTTTCCTTTCATTCTCAGAAGGAGGTTGAGAGAGAGAGAGAGAGAGAGAGAGAGAGAGAGAGAGAGAGAGAGAGAGAGAGAGAGAGCGCCAGCATGCGCTGCTAGATGTTGAGCCCTTGATGAAATGTAGGTCTTCTTAGGGAGGAATAAGGGCTATTTGAGGGTTGGATACAAGTCTTTCAATCATGGGCACAGAGTCTTTGTAAGAAGTGAGGGATTATAGGATTTTCTCTCAAATCATGCTGGGGTCAATTGCCAAAGAAACGACCTGGTTGCTTTCATTATGGCACAAGGGAGGCAGAGGAGTTGGTCCTTCCTACTGTGGACTCACGGAGGATGGGTGGGCATTTGGGTATCTGTGTTCTCCCACCCATCCCCACCAAGAGGACATCTTCCTACCAGTAGGTGGATTGCATGGTGTGGTAATTTGAGTAGATGTCTCCCAATTGATTCAGGAGTTTTGTTAAAGCTTGTCACTTGAAGGAGGTGTCACGGTGGGCAGATGGATCCTAGGGTTCAGCTCTCAGGTATTGCTTGGGGGTGGATCTAGAATTCCAGGCCAAGGTCTGAGTTTGGGAAGAGCTCCCTATGATTTGCTGGTGTGTGTGTGGGGAGTGGGGTGCAGGTGATGGGTTTCTCTGTCTTCTGGGACTGTGAAAGAGGGTCAGCCTGTTATGGAACTTCCTCTGGATCTGTAAGCTTCAAATAAATCTCTCTTCCTCCCATAAACTCCAGGTTTGGAGGTTCATCCCAGCAATGTGAGCTGTCTACAACACATGTCTAACGGATGCAGGTGTGTCATAGTCAGCCACATGCCGCTGGGATGAATCTCCAAACCAGGCACAATTTGGGGAGGAAAGTATTTATTGAAATAAAAGATCCAGGGGAAGTTCCAAGAATGAAGGAAAAGGCTGGCCCCCTTTCATAGATCCAAGCAGAGAGATCCAGCACCTCCAAAGCAAGCAAGCACACAGTCCCTAACTAAAACAATAGCAGGACTGCCAGACTTCAGCTCCTTTCGCATATGGATAGCTGGAATTTTACATTCACCTCAGAATCACCAAAATCCGGCCTAGGTGACCCCTCCTCCAGCCAGGCAGCTAGAGACAAATCTTTAATATATTTTTTAGTCTATTGGGGGACATTTAATCAAACTACCACAAGGTGTTATTTCAGGGAAGGTAATCTGGAGGAGCCCTCAGGAGTACTTAGGAGTACTCTGGGCACTCAGGAATACTCTGGATACTCTGATGCTTGGAAGTACTTCTGGTGAGAAGAGCTAGTTCTGAGAGAAGTCAAGGGAAGCTGCAGCTGTGCCCTTTGTAAATGGTGTAGTGACTTTCAGCTGTTCTGTGTGAAGCCTGAGGGGAGTAACTTAGGGACCTCCATCATTTGCCAAGAGTCCTTGCAGGAGGAGAGGGACTGTACCTGTCTTCTAGAAGTGCTAGGCACTTTATCCTTGCTAAGCCATTCCTGTGGGCAAGCACCTTATGAGATGGGAAGGTTGAGATTTAGCTGGTGTGCATCAAGACAGTCATCAGTTATGGAGGCAGATACTATATATCGGTCATTCTTACATGACTGGCAGGGGACCTGAGGTTCCTCAATGTACAGTAACATGTGCTGGCTATGACAGATCAAGCTAGAATCCTGGATGGGGTGCAACTGGGTGGGGCATTTGGCTTGTCAGAAAGATGGGTGAGCTTGAAAGAGCTCCCCCACCCCACCTGGGGAAGAGTGGACAAATGTACCTGTATTGGGCCCCCTGGGTCAAGTTTGCTGTGTGTAGGGGGCAGGGTGGGGCAGAGAGGAGCCTGAGCCAGGGTTCTGCTCTCCTCACCCAGGGAACGTTACCAGGGAGTGTTAAAGTGTGGAGCCACAGCTCTCTGCTGGCCCATGTCCTTGTCTGTCTCTGGAACTCTTTCTCCCTCTTGGATCTGGGACGATGCTCTGCTGAGTCACCCAAAAGAGAACGGTGTCTCAGAGGAGGCTGCTTCAGGATGGAAGGGAGCACATGATGGGGAGAAATCTCTCTTTTGAGTCAAAGTGTAGTACCAGGCTGAGGGGAAGGAGAGAACCTTCTGGGGGCTCATGGGGATAAAAGTTGGTGACATCAATCACTCAATCACTCTTGAATTTCCTGGGGGGGTGTTCTGCAAGGCTGACTTTCTTCCCTGATCATGTCACTGTTCTGTTAAACTGAGAAAACTGTGGTCCAAGTTCAATCTTATCCTTAAAGCCATTGGCCTCTTACTATGAGAAGAAGGATTTGGGGCAGCCTTTTAAGTCATTGTAGTGACTTTCGAGGCAGCATTTGACAGGATCCTTATGCACAGTGCAGGGATAAGGGGAAAGGACAATCAAGTCCAGGAGAGGAACAGTCTGAGTGCACAGCCCACTCATTAGATTGAATCTCATCAGCAAAGGGGGTTGTACTGGGTTAGGTCCTCTTATGGCATCCTAGGCTAGGGTGCCTCATAAACCAAATCCAGCCCCAGTTCCTCCACTGGGTTTGTATGTCCTGTGAATGAAGACTACTTGTTATCTTTTTATTCTTACCTTTATTGATTTATTAATTATTTATGAGAGATAGACAGACACAGACACACAAAGAGAGAGAATGAGAGAGAGAGAGGTTGAGAGAGAGAGAGAGAGAGAGAGAGAGAGAGAGAGAGAGAGAGAGAGAGAGAATGGGCACACCAGGGCCTCCTGCTACTACAAAGGAAATCCAAACTCATAATCCTTCTGCCTCAGTCTTATGAGTGCTTGGACCAGAGTGTGTGTCATATGCCCAGATCTCTACTTTGTTTTGTTCTTCTCAGAGAATTCTGCAATACATGATTGTTGGTTTTGCACGTGGCATTTGCTTTGTTCCTCAGATGCTGGCGACTGTCCCTCTTTTTCCTTCTTACAGATGGTTTGTATCTGACTTTGATCCCTTGTGTGTAGAAAAAGCTATCCAGGAATGTGTCTTAATTTCCAAGTCTTTAAGGTTTTTGATCATTTCAATTTACTCTAATTTTTAATTTTATTGAATTAGATAAAGAGTGTATGGACTATCATCTCAGGTCTCTCATTTTCAAGTTTCTTAAGTTTTTATTGTCAATTGCACCATCAAGATGAAGTGTTTTGGAAGCACTTTTTAGAAAAAAACTCTCAAATTACTCTTGATTTGATAACTATAAAGTTCTCTCTATATATGTTAGATAACTTGTCTAGATCCAATGTATCATTGTCTTTTCTTTGTGAAGTCATTGTTTGATCCCTTGTCTCTGTCCAGTTCTGGAATCACACACTATAATTTATGTTATCAGGATCTCCTCCCATTAGAAGTTTGGGCTTTGGAATATTTTATGCCATGTTTTAGTTCTTAGAAATCAGTGCTTCAAATTCTACCTTCATTTTCCAACTTTTATCATCTGTCCTGCTTTTTTATTTGCATTTCTCTATTGCTAGTCACTTTTTATTACTTAAAATATGCCCACCAATACCTATTTTTATTTTCTTAGCCCATTCCGTTGGGGCCTTGTTTTGATTATTTGATTATTATGTTTTTGTGTGTCTGGTGCTGGGGCTTTGTGCCTGCTAGGTAAATACTCTACCACTGAGGTACATCCCAGCCTTTGTCTTTGAGTTTTGATAAGGATGTTTCACGTATCATGAATAGCACATAACTGATACAATATTTCCTATTTCCTTCCTCTACTTTTATTTTTCTCCATTCGATTCCTTTCACTGATTTAGTCAATAACCGGATTCAGGTTTTCCCTTTTGAAACGTGCGCACTTGGCTTCCCTCTCTCTGCTGATAGTTTCCTTTCTTTTCAGGACATTGAAATGCACATTTTTACACACGCAGTCTGTGTTTTCCTCACTCTTCATTATTTCTCTCAGCTTCTTAGGAAACTTCTTGTTCCTTCTGTTTCTACACGGCAAACAGATGGGCCCCTGGGAGCCCTTGACTCATTCCACCTTCGAAGCACCCAGCTCCCGGGGCTTTTCTGTGATCATTTCTAGAACTAAATGTCAAGTTTTTCTGTGCAGAATGACTATTCTTTTCCCTAAGTGTTCCCATTAGTCCTTTATAATCCCACTTCTGTTCACTTTAACGCTACCCATCAGACGTAATGGCACAAATTACAAGGTTGCCCCTCTGCTGTTTACTTTTTTTCTTCAGCTCCAGGTTTCTGTTTAGATTCACTTTGGAGGAGGGGTTGCAGCATTTTCCTCGGATGGTGTTATGTCATATTTTTCGAGCTCTTCTTGTATTTCCACTAATATTGTTCATACCAGGCAGTTGATGGCGCCTGTCTTGGCTGTCCAGCACTCTGTGGGTGGTTTTCCATTGTCTCCTGGATCCCAGATTTGCAGATAGGCTTCAAGTCTAATTACCTGTATAAGTTACCTGTTCTCTCAGTTAGGGGTGTATGAATTTTTTTTCTCTTATCCTTGGAAATTGGGTGTAGCTCTAGGATACATGTCTTTCCCTGTCATTCCCGCTCAGAGTTAAATTCCAATCACAAATTCCAATCTTTCATCCAGCCTGGGAAAACTCCTTCCATTTATTTAATTTTCATCTATTCTTATTTGTTCCTTATTCTCTTTCCGGAGTTACAGTGACCCACACATTACATTTCTAGAAGTTGTTCTCCAAATTTCTTTTTACCCCTCTTTTTGTGGCTTTGCATTTTTGTTCTTGTGCTTTTTTGTTTCTGCCTGATCATCCGAGCCTCTAATTCAGGTCTCTACAGCAACCACCTTTTTGTCTATTTGTCTGCTGTGCTCTTTCCTTTGAAAATTATGAATTTTAGTCCAGAAAGGCTTTCTTGTGCTGTAATTGAATATCATTAAATGCCGTTGTTATTTTTCGACTTGCCCCCTGGCTCCTGGAACAGCTCTGTTCCATCAGTGGCTTCCCCTGCTAAGTGTTTTGTTCCTTCCTCTCTCTGGCTTCTGGTGCCATCTCTGAGTTTTCCTTTCATCCATGAGATGGTTAATCTTGGCGGTCAATTTAACAGGATTTAGAGTCACCATGGAAACCAATCTCTGGTCATGTCTGTGAGGGATTTTCTAGATTAGGTTCACAGAGGTGGGAAACCCCAGCTATGTGTGGGAGCACCATTCCATGGGCTGCGTGTCCTGGACCGCAGGAGAGGAGAGAGCTGTCTGAGCTCTGGCATTCTTCGCTCTCTGCATCCTCACAGCGTGTGCAACGTGACCAGCTGCTTCATCTTCCTGTTGCTGAGTCTTCCCTGTCGTGACAAACCAACTGCAACCTAACTGCAAGCCAAAACAACCCCTTCCTGCTTAAGTTACTTTTGTAAAAAAGATTTTTATTGATTTGTTTGCAAGCAGACAGAGATAGAGAGAAGACAGAGAGAATGGGCATAGCAGGGCCTCCAGCCACTGCAAATGAACTCCAAATGCATGTGCCACTTGGTGCAGATGGCTTTATGTGGGAACTGGGGAATCTGACTCAGGTCCTTGGGCTTTGCAGGCAAACACCTTAAATGCTGAGTCATCGCTCCAGCCCTTAAGTTGCCTTTGTTAAGAATTTTGTTGCAGCAATGAGAAGGGTCACTCACACAGTCCATATGATGAAGCCTAGGACTCTCTTGGTTTCCTTGAAGTAAGATTTGCAGAGTGGAGACGGTGTTGTCGTCCCAGCTCCCCAGCTTGGGAGAGTCCCATATAGCAGGTTGAAAGTTTTCCAAGGCACCAGAAAGAACTTGAGCTACCCTGACTCCAGGCCAGCAAGAATTTAGCAGGCTCACGTAGCTTCCTCTGGGCACAGGCATCGGATACCCTCTGGAATGTTCTTGTTAGCTAGAGCCACCTTCTGCCCATGGGGCTATCCGGTCTGGTGAAGCTGTCCCCGATTCAGAGACAGCTACTCCCCTGCCTCTGCAGCTGCTCTCTGATTCTTCATCCAGCCCTGCAGTGCCTGGTTAGCAAGCCACAGTCTCCATACAGCAGCTCGCAGGCAGCTTCAGTTGTCCCGAGGGCACCTTCAAGCCACTGTTATCAGAGTCCCTTCATTGATTTCTGGTATTTCAGCAATTTTCAGAAACTTCTAAATGATCACTTAGACTGTGGTAGGAAAATGAGGAAGTAGAAACCTTGCACTCATGTTGCGTCTGAGGGAGAAACTAGGGTTTTAGTTGAAAGGACTTTTATTCACTGGGAAGGGTTAGTATGGCGCTTCTAGAATCGGGGCATGCCAACGCCACTGGAGAGGCCTGATTTTTCTAAACCAAGGTTACATTCTTCTGAGGTCTCTTGAGGAAACTTCAGGTTCAACCCCAAAGTCAGAGTTCCACAGCATGGAGTCAGTAGACCGGGATTGGAAAGAGGAGAAGCCTGAGGAACATAGGGAAGAACTTTGGGATGTCAAGTAGAAGGTCTCAAGTAAAACCAGGGACAACAGACTGGTGTGGACCAGAGAGGACATTCCAGGTTTTCTTTCCCAGAGGAAACTGAAGGTCTGCTGCCTCAGGGTACCAGCTATGCAGACTCACTGGGAAATTAGTTGGCAACATGCTGTCTGATGTCCTTTCAAGTGAGAACAGCTGGAGTGCCACCGAGGCCCAGGAAGACCATGACCTGTGACAGTGATTAGTTAGGGAAGAATTCCAGAGATTCTTGTTGGCTCCACATTAAAGCTTCTGTCTGCAGCTCTGGGTGAACTCCCGCTTCTGCATACAAGCTACATTTCCCACAGTTCAAAGGGAGAAGCCAAGGAACCCATTCCATCTCACTTGTCAGCAAATGCCCAGGGAACTCGGGAGCTGATCAGGAGCCTTGTGAGTGTTGGACACACAGGTTCAGCTCCCAGAGTACTTGGGTTCATTAAGCAAAAACAGCTTGTGCTCTCTCTCCTACACCTTGAGGCTGGCCTCATCGTTTTGTAAGAAGGGCATTTTGGAGGACACTGCCCCGTAGGAGTAAGAAAGTGGAAGTGTGACCACCGGCCTGTCCCGGAGGACAGTCTTTATGGCATTGGTCATTGGCATGGCATCTCAACCTGGAAAACTAGAGAAGATGGAGGGATATGAAGGGGAAAGAATCAAACGCACAGAGCTGCAGGGGGATATGGCACCCAGCGCCACCGCAGGGGCCGTTGCTCTCCAGGGACTTTTCTCTTCATCACATGGGATCTCATGGCCTACTCGTTAAAAAAATAAAGAAAATCAATAATTTTTAAAGAATCGAAAGATGGCAAAATAAGACAACGGAGAAAAACAGACACAATAAATGGTGAGGACCAAACTGAAATTCATCATGCACAGAAAAGAAGGCTAATTCCAGATAAAGACCTGTGTTTCAAAAGAAAGAAAAAGTTTGAAGCAAGTCTACTTATTTGCAGCGACTCACTTCATTTTCAAAGCACATGCCCTTCCGGTACACTTTAGACTGTCACAGCGATGAAGCCAGGATTCCATCGGGATTGGCTCAAGGCTGAGCCTTTGTGCAGTTTGAAGTAGTTTGTTATAGCTTATTTTTGGTTTGATGGGTTGCAGTTTGAAGTCGGGAGTAAAAGCCACCTGGGGGCCTATAGGAAAGACGTCCCCTTTCAAGCCAGCCTAGAGAATAAAGCACTTAGTCCTCCCTGCCCTTGCTTTTGGGCTTTTTTTTTTTTTGCTGTTAATAACTATTAAATAGAATTGCACAAATATTTAGAGATTAGCTAGTATATGTCCATTACTGTACTTGGCATTAAGGGAATAGAAGTAGCAGCCATGCCTTTTACTCGGAGGTGAAGGGTCGCCACCCTGGGTGGTTCCTCTCCTGGTGTCCTTGGGCTTGTTAATGCAGAATCCTTGGAACTGTGTCCTTGATCTGTGCAGGCTTGTGCCCTGCATGCTGGGTGCTTCACTATGGTGGCATTCTCTGTCTATACCCTGGATGGTCCCCTGGAGCTTCAGAATGGAAGCAGGCAGCCTGTTCTCTGCCTGAGCCAGTTTGCTTAGTGGAGAGGACCACTCTTCCAGGCTGCAGGCTCTCCAGGAGGTTCATGGGTGGGAACAGTCTGTCTGATCTCGTAGACGGGTTGTATGAATGAGGGAAGACCAAACATGTGCTTGACCCTCAGGTCCTTTAGAGACTTGTAATAATTCATATTCCTACCCAAGTCAAGATGAATCCTATTTTTGTAAGTCTGACCTTTAAGAATTCTTTTTACTCGAAGCTAATCCATGAGAGTCTATAAGATGCGATACAGATCAGTCTCTCGTGCGCAGAGAAAATGACCAATCAGCATGACGCAGATTCCCCTCTCCCCAGTTTTAGAGCAGATGGTTTTCTGAGCACTAAGGGGAAGATGTGGTAATTACCACAGGGTTAGCACGACTCCCCTAAGAGCCCAACATGCTGGGCGAACCTCAATTCTTCTTTCCTGTGGCAATTCTGTTGGGAGGTCAGGCGAAGGACATGGTACTGGGGAGGGAAGGCAAGCACCTGTCACTCCAGTCACTAAGCAAGCCTTCATTGCCCATGGTGCCAGATGCGGCCTTGCTTTTTTTGAAACAACCTCCTGCTTTCCTGCGGTGTTTTGGTTTTTGCTCCTTGACAGTTGCATTCTGGATCAGGAAGATAATTCTTTGTTTCTGTGGCTTTTAAAATCTTGGGGCTACTTAGTTTCCAAGATGCCTGTTATTGGGGAGACATTTTTCTTGGAATGACTGTGTCCAGAGACAGGACACACCAGGGCTGGTTACTGGTGAACAGAGTGCCTCCAAGTGGAGGCTTCAAGCATTCTCTGTGTATAGAGAATGAAGGAAGTGAGGAGGTAGGAAAGCGAGAGGGCAAGAACTGGTGTAGCTCTTCAGATACCCGGAATATTGTTTCCAGAAAAAGGCAGCACAGAAATTAAACCGGTATTTGAAAGATGGGGCTCAAAGACAAGGAAAGAATGGATTTGTTTTTAACGATTTCAAATGGAATTGAGGCTGTTCCTGAGATTGTTGGAAGTAAAATTGGTTAGAAAATGATGTCAGCAGAATGAGGACTGTGAACCAGGAAAATAAATGAGCTCTGAAATCACCTTCTATTTTATAAATATTGTTTCTGGAGCTGAGAAAATTGAGATAGATGATTTCTTTTTCTCTCTCCCAAGCCATGGGTGGAAGAAGCCCTGAGTGTCCCATTTGGACCTAGTGAGGAGCATCTCATCTTGTGCTGGTGCGCTGAGTAGCTTTGTCTGCACTTAGACACACTCCATTTCCCTTTCAAGGACCACTATCAGCAGTAGCAATTACAAACACACCTCATAACACATTATTGAGACACCACACGCAAATAAGCTGGAGAGATGTTTAATGATTGTACAATATTCCGTCCATTACAAGCTGTCCTCGCTGCCATAGGACCGAGGGACCAGTTCCTGGGTGAGTGTTTCTGTGCGTGTTTGTTTCTTTGTATTGCATTTTCACTGCATCTTAATTATCCGTAACTCCAGGCAGACCAGTTTATACTTTCAAGGGAGGAAGAGGAGCACCACTTTCTGTTCTGACAGGCTCCCTTTAAAGCTGGAGACTCTCTGTCTTTGGTTTTCCAAGATTATCAGTGTTATTAGCAGCCAGAATTCACCAGAGAGCAAGGTTTGAGGCATTTTTTTTTTGATGCTACCGGTGGCTCTTTTGTGTTATCTGTTTCTTGTGGAGAGGCAAAAGGTGGGTAATTTAGAGAAATGCTATATAGCTAGTCACTTCCTGTGCTCTTTCGTCTCCTCGTTTGGTTTTAAAGTAAGAGTTTTCTGTATTTAAATTTCCTCACCATGGGCCCATTGTTGTTAGTTTTGTAGTAATGACAATATTTGGCCATCGTAACAGGTGCATGCCAGGCCTGGGTGGTATAGCAGCTGACCTGTCAAGCACAAAACCTTCTCTTAGGTGGTTAGTGGAATGCAATCTGGGAAGGAGATACCAGCTAGGTTGAGGGGGGTAAAGTGGCACTCTTCTTTGTTGAGGACAGAAGTCTCTGAATCTATCAGATACTTGCTGTGTGCATGGTGGCTGCTGGGACTCGGGAGGTGGGAATTACTTTCTCAAGAGTGCTTGGCTGGCTCAGGGAAGAGCCTGGCTTCTCCATCCCTAGTCCAAGCTTTTTACAAATGTGAAAATGTGAGCTCTGCTACACTGGCCTCCAGAAAATGCAAAGCTCAGTAGGGAGCAAGTAACTGCCAAGAGGGATGCTGAGGACCGGCTGGACCCTTCAGCCACAACAACCACCACTGAGCATGCAAATGATTGACACAGGTCCAGTCCTCATTCCCCAAGGGCACCATTTCCCTTCACAGGGGCCTTGAATCGAGGACATTCCGTTTCAAAGGATTGTTTTATCAAAGGATTGTTTTTACCCCCATGCTTTTAGGAAAATGGAACGCTGCGTGTTTCTTTTAGTTTTGCCTTCCATGTTTTGCTCTTGTGGCTCTGCACCTTCCTCGAAGAGGTAACACAGAGGAGAGAGCAGACCTTTGTGTCAGCCTTTAAATCAGGCAGAAATGTTTTCAGCTGGATGGAAAACTGGGTTAGATCTTCTAGAGCCTGTTTGTGTAGTCGTGCCAATGATGTGTCCAGCCTCCTAAGCCTGGAAGACCTTACTGACCACACTTCATCATATCTCCCTTGGTCCTTGGAATCAGATCTGTTTTGAAGAACTGTCATTCCTGTCTGCATCTTCTATTAGTAATGATGATTCTCTGTGAACAGTGTAGCCATGGAAGAGTGCTGGGGAGCCAGTCATCTGCAGCCTGAAACATCAGAGTTCGCACGGGGTCTGGGGCAGGAGTCTGAGCTTGGGATTTCCCGAATCATACTGCCTGGCTGAGAGAACCCATGCTTGCTCACATCTGAGCAGACTGTGCCAAGTAGTGGCATGTTCCACTGCTACTTCTGCAGCCAGTAGAGAAATGAGACAGGGCAGCTAACAAATTGGTAATTTGAAGAATCTGCTAAGTCTGTGTGTGTGTGTGTGTGTGTGTGTGTGTGTGTGTGTGTGTGTGTTGCTTGGGAGGCAGTGAGAGTCTGAGACCTGTGGGGTAAGGTTTTAGTTTCAAGGAACCAATCCTTGACTAAGGGTCGATGAGAACAGCTATCCAGCCCTGGTGGTACAACCAAGGAAGAAATAGGGCCAGGCCTAGAGATCAGAACCTCGGACAGCGCCAAGCATTCCACTAGGGTCCTTGAAGCTTAGAGAGGCCTGTGCTTATGTCTCCGCAGTCTAAAACTCCGCTTGGATAATTTCAGAAGGAGCCGACAAGAAGCTCAGAAATTCATTTTTGCCCATTCTTCAATGGAGGAACAGGGTCTGCTTTAAGCTGTGCTGATCCAGGTGGGCAAGCAATCATGACCTTCAGCATAATGTGGCTTTTGGTACAAGCAACCTTTTTTTTTGCTTTCTCCTCTTCTGTTACAAAAACAATCTGCCTGTATTTGTTATTTTCTTGTCACTGTGAACAAATACTTGACTAGAAGCAACTTATGGAAAAGAAAGACTTATTTTCACCTTAAAGTTTCCAGAGGAAGTTTCGTGGACGGGAGGTCATAGTGGTAGAAGCAGAAAGTAGGCTCCTCACATTGACAGGCAGGAAGCAGAGACTCAACAGAGAAAGAGCTCCAGGTCCTGGTATAGAATTCTGGAGCCTTCTGGATGTTTCTCTGTGACTCCTCCAGGCATTAGCTTTCTCTATTAAAGAAAGCTTTTTAAAATATAGAAGTCTCTTTCTCATCAAGAAAGAGGCAGCACAAGGAAGCCTTCCTCGTACAATAGTAATGCAGAAATTTGACACCATCCATGGGCCAGAAGCAATGGCAGTAATGGGAATAGTACCAGCTAGAGCCATGACATTTACCCCTGGATAAGGAACATTGTTAAGGAAATATTCTTAGGGAACAGATAAAAATTGTAATTAAGCACTTCGGAGTGAATTTAAAGGAATCAATGAAGCAATCATTTGTATAATAAAAAGACCACAGGACAGAAGCATGCATTCTGGGAGGACAAGATGACAAGATGGAAATATGAGCTGGCAAAACTTAAGGAGGAAAGAGGAGGAAAAAGGCAAATCTGTCTGAGAAGTGAGGATAAAGTTGTAAGAACCTCAGGGGAAAATAGACTCTGGAAAATACAGTGTGAGCACAGATGATTCCAGTAAGAAAGGTGACTAAATGCAATTAAAATAAGGGAAGCGTTAATATAGACGAGAGGGAAAACCGAAGATCTAGAACGTAGCAAATGGAGCGCTAGCATAAGCATAATTTTAGTTCACCATAAGCATGATTTTAGTTTCCAAAATAATGGAGTAGAACAGATGCTTAAAATATTCATTAGGAAATGTTTCATGAAAAAAAATATCTAAATCTAAATGTTGAAAGGACATACATTTATTTGGGTGCTCGGGAAATTTACCCAGACCAGTTAGCACCAAGATAACCATGGAGTTATTTTAATTGGTGAAATACAGAGAAATTCTTATCCTTCCAACATCTCCTTCTCTTGGAATCAAGGAAGAAGAATTGGAAGGCAGGGAATCGTTGGAAGACTGGCTACAGAGAGCAGATACGCTAATGCATTGAACACATAAATATATGGAGTATAATAGGTACCATGTGGTGTATGTTTAAAAAGAGACTTATAAATGCTCAAAAATGGAGATCTGGAAAACTAGAATGATGAATTAGAAATAGAAGAGTCAGTTTGCATCAAGATGCCAATGATGTTTAGTTCTTTCTTCTGGGATGGGCTGAGACAGTGGAACACCAGTAGCAGTGAGTGCTTGCTGAATATTCAGACTATGGTTTCTAAAACTATCCTACATTGAAAGTTACCAGGGGCCTCAGAGAAATGGCTGATTCCAGAATGTACCTGAGAAAGTGTAAAATGAACCCCAAATATCCTGCTGTACCAAAGGTCAGATGATGCAGAAGGACGTTGAAGATGTCAGAAGTACACAGGTGTGAGCCAGGGAAATGGCTCGGTGGTTAAAGATGTACTCGGGTGCTCGTTTGAAGCAGTTTCCATTGACTCAACTGAAATGAGAAGAGCTCTGGAGTAAATAAATAAAAGTATCAGGTTATGACCCACTGAAGAAAACAGGAACTCAAGAGTCCATACTGTTACGAGAGAATGAGTGAATATACAAACAGATAAGATAGGAGAGAGAAGGGGATTGTGATGGTTAAGTTCTATTGTCAACTTGATGAGATCAGGAATCCACAGACATTCCTCTTGCTTGGGTCTCTGAAGTTGCTTCCAGGAAGGACTGACTGAAGGAGGAAGTCCTTCTTCCCAGTGGGTGGCCCTTCTGGTGGTGGGTTACATATAAGGAGGCTCTGAGAGGAAACAGTCACCTTTCCCTCCCTGGCTGCTTATGCTACCTGCTGCCCAGTGCCTTCGCTCATAGGTGCTTCTATCCTTTGTGGGCATTGGAATCAAGTTTCCTCAGCCTTCCATTGTGGACTGAAGCCCAGAAGCTCTGCAGGAAGCTTTGAGGCCGTCCGTGCTGGATTGGGACTGCTGAGGCATCCAGCCATGTGGACGGAGTAGCTCCTGGGTTCCTTGATTACCAAGCCTGCAGACTGCTCTTGTGGGGCTGCCATAAACTAATCCAATAAATTCTCCTTTTAATTCCAATTCACTCTATTGGTTTTGTTCCTCTAGATAACCCCGACTAACAGGGATACTTTCTTATACTAACACTCAAACCAATGAAGGCAGAAGAAATACAGAGAGGGCCATCACAGTGGTGACTGATATGAACAGGGGTTACCAGTGGATGGTTGCCAGTCTTGCAGGTAAAGGCTTGAATTAATATTGTTTTAATATGGTGTAATATCAAAACAGCACATCTGATGGAAACATGGTGAATTAACAGTGGCAAAACCTAACAGGCACCACTGACTAGTTGATCAACCCTAACAACACTAATGATGGGACCTAGTGTGCCCCTGGGTGTGGTTTATGGAGAAGAACACAGCATCACTTCTGTGACACGCACCAGGAGTGCACAGTATGCGTGTGGTCACAAGGAAGCAATGGATGGCCAAGAACCCTGCAGAATGAAAGACCTTCGACTCTCAGAAACTTGCAAGGATTTGAGAAGCAGGAGGGACCTGTTCCAGGTGAGAAGAGACCATGAGACATGACGGTAGAGGCAGTGAATGTCAGTGTGCAAGGTTCTGAGCCAGTCAGGGCAAAGAGACACTTCAGGCACACTTGGAGAAATTCAGATGGCATGGAGAAGAGTCTATGAATCATGTCTCTGTTGTATCAGCTCTGACTTTTGACAAGGATGGGTCTCTGGTGATAAAGTAGGAGGAAGGTCTTGTCTCTGGGAGGCACGCACTGCAATGTGTAGAGAGGTAAGAGGCATCATTCAAAAAATCTATTTGCGGCAGTCTGTTTGGTGTGTTTTTCTCTCTGTGAAAATGGGGAAATATAGGAAAATATTGCCATCAAGGGAATTTGTATGTAGGGAGCATAAGAGTTTTTGCTCCTCTCTCAACTTTTCTAAGTTGGAACTTACTTCAGAAGTAATAAGAGGGTGCTGAGAAAGAACAATAAGTCAAAAGGAAAGACTCCACTGGGAGCCCAGGCACAGAGACAAAGCCACTTACAAGGAAAAACTATCACATTGACCCCCGTTTCTTTCACAGCTGAAGCCCACGCCTAGAAGACAGCACAGTAGCGTCTCCAAGATCAGCAAGGAAAGAGCATGAGATCCGATGATTTATATCCATCGTGGCCATCTTCTAAGGATAAAGACAATTTGGGGCATGCAGTAACTCAGGGAATATTGTTCTCTTGAATCCTTGCTGGGCAAACTAGTAGACAATGAACTTCAGCCAACAGTTGAAGGAGGAGAGTGTTCATGGACTGTGTTCAGCTGTAGAACTGAAGTCCAACCGAAGAGGAAGCTTACAACAACAGAAGGGAATGTCAGCGTTCTAACAATGATGCAAAGACAACAACACTGTCAGCGAATATTGCAAGGGGATGGAGGGAAAAGAGGAAGCTCTCTGAATGCATTAGTTTATAACAGCAGAGTCCAGGGATATCACTGAGAGCTGACAGATGTGGTAATAAAAGCATAATTATATTTAACAATAAATGATGAACACTTAGACAGATAATCTTATCAACTGAAATCAGGTGGTGGAAGAGACAGGAGCATTGATGGTTGGTGGTGCCCAGAGACTGTGCAGTGTGTCATTGCGTCCCTCCCTGCAGAGGGTACCTTTGCATTGACATCTTTGATAACTGATCCCCAGGGACATGTTTCTTTCTTGTCCCTTCCCAACCATGCCTCTGCTATGCTTATACAGAAAAAGAAGCGAAGGGGAAGCAGACAAAGTGCATCAAGTCATATCTTAGCTTGTATTATAGAATGGATGCCATGTCTGAAGACATAGGTTAAGGTTATTACGTAGTCATAACGTGTGTAGTTATGAATGTAACCACAGGCATAAAACATAAAGCTTCCCAGAACAATCATACAGGAGAAACAACTACAGAAACAATAAAAATAATGTCTAAAAACCCCAGAAGACAGATTATAAAATGAGAGCTAGGAATAAGCCTGTTTGGCTTATTGCTAAACATAAATGAGTTTAACTTATTTCTTAAAAGGATTTTTGAGATCGCATCACAAATCAAAATCTAATTCTGTGTCGTGTACAGACACAACCCTAAAGGAAGCCATAAAGCAAGGTTGAAAATAAAAGGGTAAAAAAACCCACCAGGTAGAGGCTTAACAAGGTTAATAAAAAGTAAATGCAGTCATAAAAAATGTAGTAGTCATGAACTTACAGGAGAAAAAATGGAATTCAGCTGAAGCACATTAAATAAGATAAAGGGTCATCATAACACCAAAGGGTACATTTCACAATGAATAAAATAGCAAGATGAAAAACAACAGAAACTTCTGGAGATGTGAAAAGAAATAGACAAAAGCACACTAGAAACAGGCCACTTTAATTTACATGGCTCGGTCTCCAGATAATTGGACCTAAGATAAAAGTCAATATTGAAGACCTAATTAACATAAGTAATAAAGTAGATCTGATGGATAAATATCAAATCTTGTACACTAAATGAAGAAAATATATCTTTCAAAGTCCCATGAAGCATCCACAAATATTGACCATCTATTAGGCAACAAAGATAACCTCAATAAATCCCAAAGGAGAGAACAAATATAGGCAATATTCCCCAATTATAGTGCAATTAAATTAGAAATTAATGCTAAGTCAGATTTGGATTGAAAGCAAAGCCAAAACAAATTGAAACAAGCACTCGATGCATGCCTCGAAGATGAAAATAAAAGCTGAAATTGAAGTTTTTCTGGAAAACGACAATTAGTGAAAACATTAAATATCCAAGCAGATGAGATATAACTAAAGCATTCCTCAGAGGACAATGGGTGGTTTTAAATATTTACTTGAAAGAAGGGTAAAGCAGGAATGAATTCCCTACCTCAGGGAGCTGTAACGGAATAAGCAGAATGTAGCAAAGGGAAAGCAGAGAAGAAATAGCCAAGAGTAGAAATTAATGAGGTAGAAAATGCATTTCAAAGCCATCTTTTAGAGACAATAGATAAGCTACTAGTTAACATAAGCGATAAGACATGGGAGCTTGTGCTGATATATAAATAGAAATGATAGGTAGGGAGCCATGATATCAATAGGAAACTTAAGGAATCATGAGACCGCTTTGCTGAGCTCTGTGCAATTACATTTGAAAACTTGATGATGTGGATTATTTTCCAAAAAAATAAGTTTAGTCAAATGTTACCCCCCCCCAAAAAAAAAGAATCTCCAGTTTCCAAGGAAGACACTTAAAATTTTCAAACAGGTTTATCTTGCTCCAAAGAGGGGAGGAAAACACCCAACAATAATACAGATTGCTTTCTAGGGAAAATTTATCAAACTTTCAAGGATAGATAATCTGAGAATAGATAATCTGTGCGTATGTTTTTGTTGAGACAGGGTCTCATGTAACCCAGGTTGGTCTTGAATTCCCTATGTCGCTGAGGTTGGCCTTGAACTCCTGATCCTACTACCTTGAGCCTTCCAAGTGCTGGGATAACAGGTGTGCACTGCTGTGGCCTGCCTCCAGAATGTTCTAATCAAGCACAATGGCTTCCAGCACATGACAAAGCACAAATGGAAAACAATCATTTTTAGAACTAGGAAAACAACTTCATCAGTCACTATGAAGACGAATGGGCCCTGATTGAGAAAGCATCCTTCCTGGGGTCCAGATATGGGTCTATATGTGTGTGAGAGAAATGGTTTCCACAGTGACCCTTTCCAATACTGCTGATCATGCACCTGTCAGGCAAGTGCTCTACCACAGAATTATACCCCCAGCCATTCTTTTTGAGATGGGGGTTCTCACCATGTACCCTACAACTCCCAATCCTTCCAAACCCACCTACCCAAGTGTTGGAATTATATGTGGAACCGCATTGGGCTTGTTGTGGCTTGAATGTAAAATGCCTCATAGGCTTGTGTGTTTGAATACTTAGTTCCCAAGTAGTGACACTGCTTGGGAAGGGCCTGGAGCCTTTGGGAGACAGAGCCCATCTGGAGGACATGGGTCATTGGATCTCTTCTTCCTCTCTGACAGGGAGGTGACAGGACAAAGTCGGTGCCTACTCCTGCCTTGCCTTTGCTACCCTGATGGACTCTACCCTCTGGAACAATAAACCAAAATAAACTCCTTCCTTCCTTAATTTGCTCTAGGCAGGAATTTTCTCGCAGCAATGAGAAAGTAATTGATACAGGCTAAATGGCCATTTTTTTAATTGAAAAAAATACAATTAAGAAAATCGCATAGCTAGGGTTATATAATTAAGATACTTTAATGTTGAATGTGGTAAAATAGATCTGTTCAGACTAAAGCCAGCATTGTGTAGAATGTGAAAACATTAAAGGAAGTCTCAGTGAAGTGTAAGTATCAGTATTAGTATTATTATTATTCATCTCTGTACTAGTGATACTTACCAATGCAATTTGATAAGATAAAATAATTAGAGAAGAGAAATGGGGAGGAAGCTGTTGTTGCTGTGTGTAGATATTATTGCTTCAGGGGTGGGAAACATAAAAGAATGCACTAGAAGTATTTCATACAATGAAAGAATTCACCAAAGTTGCAAATATGTAGAATTTAGCAAGCAGAATTCAATACCTTTCATAAATATAGACTTCAAGTAGCATATAGTACAGGAAGAAGGATTCCCTGTTACAACAAACTGTTGATAATAAACTTAGCAAAAAGGCATGGAGGTTTCTTTCTATGAGGATTTAAACACTACTGAAGAATATGCAAAGAGCTGAAAGAAAATGGAAAGATCATATCATGTTCATGCATAGAAAACAATGATATCATCTTTAAGTTAACTTACAGATTTGGTACAAATCTCAGCAAAAGTTTTCATGAACTGAAAAAACCCTACATATTTATTTTAAAATATCGAATAAAAGGAAGAATATTGAGGGAAATTCTGAAACAGTAAAACAATGCGGGTGGTTCTTCTAGCTACTAGGAATGATGATGGTTGTTCCTTTACTGAAACTGTGCTCTTGGCTGATGCACAGATTGAAAATGAACAGAATGGACAGTCTAGAGATGATCCAAATATATATGGTCATTTAGCACTTGATACTTAAAAAGCTTCAAGTCCCATGTAATATATACAGCAGCATAGAGCTCAAAATGAAAACAAAAATATTTAACATAGACACGAAAACTAGAGAAGAGCCAGAAGAAAGCCACAAAGGGAACCTTTCTAACCAAGACTTAAGTCCTAAGCCTTAAAGCAAAAATCGGATATATTTGACTAGATAAAATTTGGAGAACATAATCTGGGTAGCAACAGGCACAGAAGGTGTTCAGGGACATGGGGAGGTTGAAGAATTAAAACAATCATTTCTATTTATATCTATGCACATAAGCAATACAGGCTCACCTGTAGAAGCAGTGATGTGAACTGAGAATGGGCAAGGATGGAAAGGAGCCTTGTCATATGCCTTGTTTATAAGCCATGTGCTAGATTTGTTTTTAAGGGGATTATGATATCAATAGAATTCTGATGCTTTTGTCATATGATACACACCCTATGAAAAAGTAGATGAGTGCTTCTGTTTCTAGACAAATGCACTTTGCTTAGAGCCGTCTTCATTCAATAAGTCATGAGGAACAGAGGCAGTGCTCCTCAGAGGCCACTGTGAGTTTTTCCAGGTAAAATCAGCATCATCTGGAATCACTAACTTTTATTAAGCGCTGAGTGTTGGTTTGCAGAGTGGAAGTGCCTTTGCTGAGTGCGCACTTTGCATCTCCCTGGAGGATACGGGATGGATCGGGATCCAACCATAGATGCTTATTCTGCAGGTTTGTAAATAGAGTTACACAATCTGATGGATACAGCCTGGGATTTCTCAGTTCCCAATTATAGCACTGCTGTGAGAAGCCTTGTTCACAGAGAAGCCAAGATGTAAAATGTTGGAGGTGGAAGGGATCCTGGAGAACAATCAGTGAACCTTCCCATTTCACCAGTAAAGAAACTCCCCAGCCCACGTAGAAGGTAATCCACTGGTCCATGGGCACTCCAACACGTTGAGGTTCTGAGCAGCAGTTCTGGGGTCTTTTCTATCTGCCTTTCCCCCCCTGGATAAATGATCTTGGCCCACTTAGTCCCTTACTACTCTGTAAATAAAATGGTATCGGTGGGGGAGGGGCTCAGCATTAAAGTGTGAACTTGTCTTAGGCTGTGAACCCAGGAAAACTTACTCAAACAGCCTTAAAAATAATAGAAGAATTGGGTAGTGGAAGTAAAACATCAGGATAACAGCTGGGCTCCTGCTCTGCAATAAAACCCAGATTCATGACAGCAGGGTCCTGCTCTGGTTCGTTTAGGCATCTCCCATGCATAGAGCATGTGCACAAAAGTCCTCAGTAGATACCTGTGGCAGGAGTTTGTTCCCTGTCACAGGAATTGAGGGTGAAGGATGGGACAAGCCGGCTTGTGAGTGGCAAGAGGGATTCTTTCCTCAATGGCACTGAGATGCAGTGGTGGATGCTGAGGGCAGAAAGTTGATGAAAGTCCTCTTTACTACCAAGGTTTTCCGGATATCTATGGATTGCTGTCCCTCCCTTTTCCTCTCTCTCTCTCTCTCTCTCTCTCTCTCTCTCTCTCTCCCTCCCCCCTATATCTTTCATGTGAACAGTGTGTATGTGTGAGTGTGTGTGTGTGTGTGTGTGTGCACACACGTATGGCAGTACATAAGTAGAGGACAGGGAGCCACCTTCAGGTATTGGAAGGTCCTCACCTTCTGCCTCCTTTTGAGTCGGGGTCTCCCATTGTTCATGGCTGCTTTGGACCATGCTAGCTGGCCCCCAAGCTTCCAGGGATTCTCCTGTCTCTTCGCATTCATAGGTGTGCTGAGATCACAAACATCTGCCTGCCACCGGTGTGTGCTGGGGTCCTGATTTCAGGCACTTGTGCTTGTGTTTATTCACAGAGCCATCTTCCCAGTTCTTTGCTTTGTGAGACAGAGTCTCCTTATGTAATCCAGGCTGGCCTTGGATTTGTGATCCTCTCGCTTCAGCCTCTGGAGTGCTGACATTACAGTTGGGAACCACTGTGCCTGGTTTAGCTAGTCTACATTCGGTCTCTTCTTTGTCTTCAGGAAAAATCTTCACTTTCATGTTTTCCTTCCATTGTATTTGGTCAGGAAGCTGCTTCCGTAGCCTTCATTAGCTGCTGTAGTTCAGCTAAGCAGTAGGGCTGGAGACCAGCTGGCACTGGTCAGAGGCCATGAGAACTCTCCTCCTGGCCTGTTCCAGTTGTGGATCATGGCTGCTTCTCCTGGATTAAGAGCCAGAGCTTCACTTCTCTCCTCTTGGCAGGCCAGTCAGATGCAGACCTCTGAACCTCCAGGCTTTTGATACCCCCCCCCCCAGTTCTCCCACATAGACTCTTTTTTTCCTCATGATGGGAGCCTCCTACACTCTCCTCTTAATCCAATAAAGTTTCTCTCTAAATCTTAAAAAAAAAAGAGCCAGAACTTTTCATGGCAGGTAGTCTTCAGCAAGGAGGGAAGAATACAGTTGTTCGATGATATTTTCAAAAGGGTATGTATGAATTACTTCATAGTTGCTATGACAAAATACCTGACAAAAACAACTTGAAGAAAGAAGGTTTTTTTTTTTTTTGGCTCACAGTCTAAGCTCATCATGGCAGGCGAAGAGGCATGGTGGCAGGAATGGGAGAGGCGGTTGATCACATTGAATCCAGCCAGGAGGATGAGTGCTGGTGCTCAGTTCACTTCCTTTTTATTTCACCCAGAACCCCAGCCCATGGAATGGAGCCACCACATTTCGGGTGGGGATCTTCCCCCCTCCGTTCACCTAGTATAAAAACTCCCTCACAGACAGACATGCTCAGAGGTTTCACTCCTAGGTGATTCTGGCTGCTGTGAAGTTGACAAAATTAACCATCACTCAGGACAAGCAGGCTGCTGGTGGATAAGGATCCAACATGGTGACTCGGAGTGCCAGGCTAGCGTCAGAGACCAGCACCCCCTTGCCAAGCCATTCCACCCCAGTCAGGGTGGTTTGGCTGGTGGAGCTGCTGGTGGTGGTAGATACCCTTCACCCAAGTGGATATTTGCTTGGTGTTCAGGAAAGGTGCGTCATCAGAAGACTTTCATGGAAAACTGGAACCATTACGTGTTCATCATGTGATCTTGCACAAATCATTTAACTTCTTCTTGTCAAGTTACAATTCTACAAAGTAAGGATACATGGGAACATCTTATCTTCCCTGTGTGTCTCCCGGAATTATTGTGGGGATCATGTATGACAACGTATGAACACGACAGAAAAAATGACAATGTCTTAGCACCAGAAAGTTAGAGATCATCAAGGTCTTTATAGACAACCGTCCTCAATCAAAGAGGTAGAATCTAAAGTGATAAGAGACCTGGCCAGGCGCTTAGGTAGTAGAGGAAACTGTTTTCAGCTTTTCCAAGGGAGATGCTGTGTTAGACGGAATGACCCTCCTCCATGAACATACATTCAAGTTCTGTTTCCCAGAAACCAAGAATGAGGTCATACGGCAAAGGGAAACCAAGGTTGTGGATGGAATGAAGTTGCTGACCGACTGATCTGAAGCGAGGAGCGTCTCCTGGGTCACCCCATGAGTCTGTTATAACCTCACAAGTGTTAAGGTAGAAGGAGAGAGAAGAGGAGGTCACACAGATTTCATAGGAGAAAGGCATGGCTCATCGTTGCTGGCTTTGGAGAGAGAGAAAGACGGAAGAAAGAGGTCATGAGCTGAGGAATGGGGCGGCCTTCTAGAAGGTGCAAAAGGGGAGGAATGAGACTGCCCCACAGAGCTCTAGAAAACACAAGCCCTTGACTTAGCTAAGTAGGACTCTTGGTGACTTCTAGTTTACAGAACTCTAGGATAAGACATTTGTGCTCTTCCAGGCTACCAAGTCTGTGGTCATATGTTATAGCAACGGTACCATGTCTCCTATTTGACAGGTGTGAAACCAGGCACATAGAGGTAAAGGGCCTCTTTTTCTGTCACCGATCTCTCTTTTCGTTTGGAAGGTTTTTTTTTTTTTTTTCTAGAGAAGAGAATTGATCTGTTCAAAGTGCTGAATAACTGTTCCTTGGGACATAGCCTGAGAAAGATTGAGATATTAAATAACTGGTCTTGGAAGTAAATAAATGAATTTTCCTTTCTTTTTAGCTAGTCTGCATTGTCCCCATGGAAAGGTAGCATCCTTAAAAAGCCCCCCCTTTTTTCCCCTCAGTGACTTGGTGTTCAAGCTGCATTTGGAGTTGACCTCACTGCCTCCAAACCCACGAATAACGCAGATTCATTGGCTTTCCAGGGAATCCCATGCTTGAGAGAGCTCTCTCAAATCCTGCTCAGGCTGCGTCAGTCCAGAACATCGAAGACCTTGACGGCAATAGTCATCTGTGCTCACCAATATGTCTCTTTATAGGAGGCTGCAAGTCTGCAGAAGTGTCTCTGAGTCCATTTGCATTCAAGGCCTGCTGGATGTTACGGAAATAAAGTGATGTATACATGATAGATAATAATAAGAAATGTAGCTCTTGTCGTTTGTTAACTGTGCTATTCATTATTCTTCACTGCAGCGTGGCATGATGGATTCGTGCTATCCTCTTCCTAAAGAGGAGAGATGCCAGCACACTATATGCTCATTAACACGCCATGTCTGTGGTCCCTGCTCAGGAGGTGCCAGGCCCCACTCCCCAGATACTGTTTCTGGAGGGGCTAGGACCTCACACTGTTGGTTAATGGAGTCTAGGTTGGAAGACACTAAGACAGCCAAGCTGTTAAGAGTTTGAGCCTCCTTCCTTCTTCTTCTAGAATAACATTACTTAAAGATGTCTGAGCTGTAAGCAGGAGAACTTATCTTAATCCAGCTTCTACAAAGTGATACTTCTTTAGAGTAACCCTGAAGTGTTTATGGACTTAGGAAGCCAGGGACTGCAAGGGTGGTGGGAGTCCAGAAAGGACTTTCTCCATCATCCCTTCTCTCCTCACTATGGGTCTGCTTTATTCTCCTTTCCTCAAAGAAGCCTTCTCTACACCTTAGCCCACGTGGGCAGCAATGGTACCCCCCAGTCTTGTGGGCAGCAATGGTACCCCCAGCCTCGTGGGCAGCAATGATACCTCCAGCCTCCTGGGCAGCAATGGTACCCCCAGCCTCATGGGCAGCAATGGTACCCCCAGCCTCGTGGGCAGCAATGCTACCCCTCAGCCTCCTGGGCAGCAATGGTACCCCCCAGCTTCCTGGGCTGTAATGTTAAACCCTCCAGCCTCGTGGGCAGTACTGTTACACCCCAGCCTCATGCAGAACACCCTTGTCTCTCCCTTTGTTCTCAAACTCAAGTTCTTAAATAAGGGACTCCACCTGCGTCAGACAGCAGACATTTCTGGTCCAGAGAATGCTGGTTAAGGTAGGTTGAGCACACATGGCATCTGGGGCTTTTCTGCAATGGATGCTCATGCCGATATTTCCAAGATGAGTCATCTCCTGAAAGTGCCCGTTCCATACCCTTGCCAACCAGTCTTGTGGTACTTGGTCCTACCTTGAGAATTCATAACATTGTCAAGCATCTCATCTCTTATGACAGCTCAGTCAGGATGTTTCTTTCTGTCGGGCAGATATGGATTTTCAGTTCATGGCATCCTTACCCTTCCTCATTATGATAATTGCGGGCACCCTCTGGTGATCTGTCTTCCAGTCTGCCTGCAATAGTCTGAGTCTCAGCATATTTCTGGCTAGCCTCTTCAGTGTGGTCCATGCCTGTATCCTGCTGCTATAGATCGAATATTTGTGTCCCCTTTGCCAAAATCATATATTGAAATCCTAACTTCCAGTGTGATGGTACCCGGAGATGAGGTCTTTTGATGTGATCCGATCATGAGGGTAGAGCCCTTAGAATTCATGGATGGATTAGTGCTGTTACAAAGCCCGGGAGAGCCTCCATCCTGTGAGAAGAGGGCTCTCTATGAACAAGGATGTCTATGCAGTGATGTCACAGACCCCGTCATTGTGAAAAATCCATTACTGTTGTTTACCAGCTACCTAGTTATGGTAGACCATCACAACAGACTAAGGCATCCTCTTCAGGAGAGATGGTGAGAAAGAAATCCTGATTCATTCAAGGTTCTTTCCCCGGAGTAATCTTAGGGAAAGTGAAGAGATGGTCTGTACCAGAGGTTGCTATTTTTCTTTCATTAAAGAACCAAGGAAAAACCTTTGTTTTTCCAGGTCTGTGGTCTCTGTGCAAGGACTTAGCTTGGCTGGTACGTAAAAAAGTTAGTATGGCTATCTATGTTCCAATAAAGCTTTATTTATGGGCACTGTCATTTGAATTTCATGTCCTCTTTATGTGCCAGAATATTCTTCAGCTGATTTTTTCCCCAACCATTTAAAAATGTTAAAACCGCTCTCTGTTCATCTGTTGCACAAAACCAGGTGGTAGATAGGATTTGGAATGCAGGTTGTGGTTTGCTGACCCTTGTTCTGTCTTCTGTAATTAAGAGCCAGGAGCATCTGCCTGAATCCAAACAAATGTAGCTTTTTTTGGTCAGACCTGGAACACCCCCACTGCTAAAGGTGGAGAACATTGCCTGCACAGAGAGGGAAGGTAGGGGTCCTGGGGTCTGTTAATAATACTTTTGGGAAAGGTATATGGTCTTTAAAACTTAGACCTGAATTAGCACTGACTTACTTACCTTTGTGAAATCCTTGGTAGGTTGTAAAGCACACATGTTTGAATTTCATTCTTACAGCCCTGGGAGGGTAGGTTCTCTTTACAGATGAAGAGAACGTTCCTGAGGGATGAGGGGGCAGGTTGAGGTACCACTGTTTCAGAAGAGCTGGTATCTTTCCAAGTGGATCCTATGCCCTGCCTCCATGTGCTGCCAGAGATAGAACCATTCACTGGGCAACCACGTGTGCCTAGTACGCTGCTGGGAATGAGATGCAGCCCCAGGCTCAGGGATCCGAGAGGCCCATGGGGGAGATACTAAAGGAGAATGTATGCTTGTCTAGAATAAGAGAGTAGAGTGTGTCCAGGAGCCAGACAAGAACCTCGTTCAGCCTGGCCTCTTGTGGGAGACTCAGAGGAGGTTCAGGTGTGAGATTTTTGGTGACTGAATGACACGAACTTGGGACAGTGGACCTGATCCTTCAGGGGATGGAGGACTGGGTAGCCTCATCAGTTTCACTCCTCTGCCTGCTGTGGCCCTGTTGCCAGGCAACAGTGTTCTCTGAACCATCCTGTTTCCTTCACCTAGAACTTTGTTGGTTGTCAAAGATGGTGGTTCAAGACCTTCTGAGACTGTCAGCTGAGTCTGTAAGGTCCACCTTGCTGCCCCGATTCGGGCTGACAGGGCCCTTGAGGGTACATTCCCTTTGCTCTCTCAAGCGTAAATCAGACCTGTAGAGTTGGGGTGGAGTGAACACACCAGCTGCTTGTTATTTCTGGGACCCCTTGCATGAAATCCAGGCTGCCTAGCTTCACCTGTCAGAGAGGGTGCTTTTTGTTTCATTAAAAAGAAAACAGAAAAACCCTTTGAGCAGTGGCATTAAAGAACATCTGGAAAATAACCCTTTTGCTTTTCAGGGAGGATGTCAGTATGTCCAAAGCAGAATTGATGAAAGAATTTTTGAGGCAGTTGAGAAAAGAACATGGTTCAGGCTTCAGGGAAGTTGGCATAAGCAGTGAGCAAAACAAATAAATAAATAACATAACTTCAAACAAAAAAAAAGTCTGCTTTCAGAAACAATAGTTCTTGTGGCTAAGTCTTAACCCTGGTTTTGAAAGGCTCAGCTCAACTCAGCTGCTCTAGGGGAGACTATAGTGACAAATACTTTTTCTTCTCCATCCACTAAACAGGTAATTATTAAACCTCCTCAGTGTGACCATCACAATGTCATTGGTATTATGGGCGACTCCAAAGAAGCAGAGGGCATGGTTCCCATGTGTGTCAAGCTCAAGTCCAGCAGAAGGGAGGGAAAGAGATGTCAGTCTTTAAGAAAGAATGAAGCCGGGCGTGGTGGCTCACACCTTTAAAGAGGTAGGAGGATCACAGTGAGTTCAAGGCCACCCTGAGACTACATAGTGAATTCCAGGTCAGCCTGGGCTAGAGTGAGACCCTACCTCGAAAAACCAAAAAACAAAAGAAAAAGAAACAATGAGAGGCATCAAACAGGGCTGAACCGGGAGATGACAGATGCTATATCAGAGGGGAGGTATCCTGGTAGACAAGAGTAATCAAGAGACGCTTTCTAGGAGGAGGAGGAGAGCTTGGAATTTAGATGAGCAGAACATTGGAGAGACATTTAAGGAAAGCAAGCAGCAGGCAGTGAGACGAGACACCCCCTCACCACTGCTAAAGACATTCCCATTCAGGAGTGCACTTCATTGTTCTGTTCATTGAGAAATCTGAGTCCACCTAATCTGAATTACTTATCTTTGCTCTCCCAAACCTTCAAACTTCTGGCATCCCTGTACAACGTGGTTTTAGGTTTTCTCTTTTGTTTCTCTACTCTTATCTAGAGCCAACCCTCCACCTCTCCCTAGAATTTCATCCTATTTTGTTCTTTTCATGGGTATCACCCCTCCGCTGAGGTCTCTCTCCTGCCCTAGCCTCAGTGCTCTCTGTTCTGTCTGTGCAGGTGCATTGTTCTCATTTGTACACAAGCATCCCCCATATCAGCTCTCCTACAATAACCCCGCCTCCTTGTATTGGTCAGCTCGCTTCCTGGTGATGCTCTGTAACAAATAGCCACGTTTCCCTAGCATGGAGTGAATGTCTGTGGGTGTTTCGTTGTGCCTGTATTTAAGATAACAAGTTGGCTAGGATTCCACAGATCTAAGCAGGGCCTCAGCTGTGAGTTGTCAATGTCGCTTACTCTTCATCCACAGCTCCCCCAGATCTGTTCTTCTCACAGAGAAATGTGTGACAAGGAGGGCAAATTCAGGCAGGCAAGCAATTTTAAACTCTGATCCTGTGAAGTCAGATCAAGTCACTGAGCCAAGCCCAACGTTGGTGGGGGGTGGGGTGGGAACCACAATCCTGGGGAGAAGAGTCCTTGCTAAATAGTAATTGACCATAGTGTCCACTCTTACGCCTCTTTCCTGTTTCTCTTGAGAGCCAACGTCTAGAAAGGATTACCTTTACGTGATGTCCCTCATTCTTCACCACCTCTGTCTCTCTTCATTCCATTCCAGTGGTTTCTGCCCCAACCAACAATGCCTGGATCCTCCTTCTAGTCTCTTAGTCTGAGAGGATCCTGTGGTAGAATACCACCATAGACCAGGTGTTTCTACCTAACAGTGCTCTCCCAGCACTGAAGGCTGGGAACTCAGGATCAAGGCCATAGCAGATTTAGTGTCTGCTGAGGGCCAGCTTCTTGGCTCTTGCCTTCTCACTGTACCCTCACATGATGGAGGGGATGAAAAAAATCGAGGATTAGCTTTCGATATATAACATTCAGGTGGCTGGGTGTAGTGACACATGCCTGTAACCCCAGCATTTGGGAGGCTAAGGCAGGAGGAGCACCCATAAGACCAAAGCCAGTCTAGGCTATAGAGTAAGTTCCAGCCCAGCTGAACTACAAAAGTGAGATTCTGTTTCAGTAAAATCCCCAGAACAACAAAAAGAATTTGGGGGACACATGCAGTGTACAGATGGTCCCAGTTGTCAGATCCAGGGGTGTGTTCTCTCTCACCTCACCTCCATCTCTCAGGAACATTCCAGAGTCAGCTTCTCCCTCCTTCTTGAATTATTCTGGGTTTACACCCTGGGTTTCCCTTACCTCCCTTGACTGCCTACCAAATGCTTTCCTGGTTTCTTAAACAGACCACTTTGGCATTGACTGCCTCGGAACTTTTGGGAAGGTTGTTTCTTCCGCCTGGAAAGTTTCTTTTTTTTGGGGGGGGCACACTTTTCTCCAACTCTCCCCCTTTTCGTGACTGGCGCCTAGTCATCATCTATGTAACAGGATCAGATTTTTCTGCCCCGGAAAGCCTTCCCCATGCTGCTTTATTCTTTCATTAGTCTTAGGTTTTCACCAGCTACTATAAGTCCATTCCTTTAGTCTCTTGGATTTTATCTACCTTTAAACTAAAATATACCCTTCCTAGTAGGTTCTCAGTAAGTCTTGGTTGAATTAAAGACCTTGAATGTCTGTGGAGGTTGTCCTGTGGACCCATGAGGGACCATGTAATTTCTACCTTGGATCCTAGAGTCCACATTGCACCAGTCATTGCTTGGTAGGAAAATTAAACACTTAACCTCGCTCATATGCAGCCTAGGAACCACTTTTTTGTGTTTCTGGGATTTGCTCTTGGGCCCTATATGTTCTAGGCAAGCTCTCTACCGCCATAGTAGCCCCCAAGGGTCCTCCTTTCTCTACATATCATAGACACATCCCAAGACCCCCATGGGCGACTGAACTCTTGAGTAGTAGAAAACCCTATGTAGATATTTTTGTTTTTACACAAACTTATGCTAACATTTAACTTATACCTTAGTTCCAATAAAAAATCAAGAACAATTATTTACTATGGTTTTTTTTTTTTTTAAGATAGGGTCTCAATCTAGCCCAAGCTGACCTGGAATTCACCATGTAGTCTCAAGCTGGTCTCTAACTCACAACAATCCTCTTACCTCTGCTTCCCAAGTACTGGGATTAAAGGCATGCACCATCACACCTGGCCAGCCTTTACTATGGATTTTAACCACCTCCTCATATGATGGTTTTCTTTAACAACTTATACCTTTTCACTTTAAAAAATGTCCTTTTTGTGAGGGCCTCTCTTTGTCATATTAAACTTGCCAGCATTATGGTCCATCACTAACTGAAATAAGAGTACTGGAACACAAACACTGTAATCTTAAGGCAATCCAACCAAGAAACCGTGTTGGCTAGCCCCTCCCTCCGGCAGGCAGCAGACACCTATGGCCTGGATGCTGTGGATGAAAGGATGGTAGAAGGATTCCAGATGCCACCATGCCACACAGGATAGCACACAATGAAAACTGATAAATTCTTTTAAAATATTTTTTATTTATTTGCAAAGATAGAGGTGGAGGGGACGAATGAGAATAGGCACAGCAGGGCCAATGAGCTCCAGATGCATGTGCCACTTTGTGCATCTAGATTTATGTGGCTACTGGGGAATTGGACCCCGGCCTGCAGGCTTTGCCAGCAAGTGTCTTCAACCACTAAACAATGTCTCTATACATTCTTTATTTCTTGAATTTTCCATCGAATGTTTTCAGAGCTTGTATTAGCTACTTTTCTTGTGGCTGTGACCAGCTATTTGACACAAAGCAACTTTCAGGGCATCAAGTTTAAGAAGGGACAGCAGTGAAGGTGTGACCACAGGAACTTGAGGTCTTTGGAGGGCTTGAGGTTATGCTTCAGCACTAGTTTCTTCCTACTCTGGCCTCCTCTTCGCTGCTAGCCCTTGGGTGTCTGATGTCCCTTGGGGCTAACATATTTAGGAGGCCCTGGCTCACCTTTCCAGATGCCTAGGGGAGAGAGAAAGACGTCCCCAAAGTCAAATCCATTGATAGGAAAATTTGTCTGGCATAGTTAGTTATGGGGCACAGTCAGGCAGATGCCATCTGTATAGCTGTGCTTCTGACAGGTGAGCACTTGCTTGACTTGAATAATGTCCCCAATGTCATCCTAAATGGCTGGTCCATGGATCGGGCTCTCTCTCAAACCCTGAAGTTCCTTGTCTATGGCATTTGCCTTTAGTAGGTATGTGTTCCTACTCCGCACCTTGACTCACATCTACAAGGTTTAATAATCTCCTGTTTGGGGGTTCATAGCCAATGTGCTGATCTTGTACGTTACTGTCTTCTTGTTTTATCACCTGTCTCAGCCTCAGCTCTATCTCTTAGAGACAGTTTCCTCGCCGATAAGATGGGAGTCTACCAATGCAGGCTTGCTGCTGAGATTCAAATGGGCACCAAATATGAGCCTTGTACAGTGACTGACTGGTCTTTAATACGTGGTGCCTGTGAATTTAAACCCAGTGCTCTGTCTCCTCTGCACTACCTTATGTGAATGGCCTTTAAAAATTACATCCCTGGGCCTGGAGAGGTGGATCAGTGGTTAGGACACTTGCCTGAAAAGCCTAACAATCCAGGTTCAATCCCCCAGTGACCTTGTAAAGCCAGATGCACAAAGTAGCACACGCATCTGGAGTTTGTTTGCAGTGGCTGGAGACCCTGGTGCACCCATTCTCTCTGTCTGTCTTCTCTCGATCTCTCTCCACTTGCAAATCAGTACATAGAAATTGTTTAAAAAGAAATTACATTCTTAAATCCATCCCAGACTCCCCAAGGATTGCACCAAGAATTGTGAGTGTCCTCTGGCTTTCACTGTCTTAAGCTTCTCCATTGGGTGTGGTATAGGCACAAAGTGTGTTGAGGACTCCGTCCTCACATGACACACGGGGAGGGGTGTGGCCTGTCCTGGAGAGCAATGGCTGCTCACAACCATGCTTTATGATGGCAGTTGCTAGCCTGACACCTTACTTACCTTGCCACAGATACCTAGGCAGGCAGCAAAGCCGGTTCCCTCATATTCAGATGCAGCACGTGAGCATAGAGTTGCTCACTGTAAGATGCTGAGTCAAGATGAGAACTGGGGGGAAGGATGAGATCAGCTGAGTCCCTGTGACCCCAAGCTCAGCAGACCTGCCTCCTCACTGTCTTCCTACTCCCCATCTGTTTTCTTTAACTGGATCTGACAGCAGGAAATGATTAGACTGGGCAGCTCATTAACGATCATCGATTGACTTCGTTCCCATCATCAGGTGCCTTGAAGGGAAAAGCCAGCCCATGAGGCTCATAAAGCAGCACTCAGTGTTCCCTCCAAGGAGATGCGGTGCCTGGCTCTCTGCCTTTCCTGGCTACTCATCTTCATGGCTGAAGGCACTTAAGCCTGCCTGCAGGTTCTGCCCCACCCATGCCATGATCGGTCTGGGTAGAGGCAGGGGTGGAATAGTCTACCACCTCAGGTGGCCTGGCCTTCCCTAGGGTGATCACCAAATATTCTGCATTCTTCGCTCCCAAGCAAACTGAACAGGTGCTTGGATATCTTTCTCCTCCTCCTTCTTCTTCCTCTGACTTTTCCTCATCTTCTCTTAGACTTCCATTGGCTGAGATATTTGCCACACACTTCAATCTCCATAAAGCAGACAACACCCAGTTAAGTTACCCGATCAACCTTTGCCCCATTCTGTCTCCCCCAATGCCTAATTCATTTTGGAGACTCAGGTCAGTCCCATGCCAGTGCTGCCTCCTTAATCCTCTGGTTCTAGAAGCTGGCTTCCTTCAAGCCTCCTCTTTACCCTAGTCTCTGGTGTTAGCCCTTCTGTGATGATGACTCATTGATTGTTGGAGCCCCTGGTGATTGGGGCCAATCTTCTTCATGACTTCTTTCATGCCAGAATTCTTCAAGATCCTGGAGTGTTGAACTTGACCTCTCGTCACTGAGGCTCAGCCTTGACATCTGCTCTCTCAATCCCATGATGCAGCAGTGACTCCTTCATACTGTCTGCAGCCCAACACCCCCTTTGTGGTACATTCCCCATCAGACAACAAGCATTCGTTCTTCACCCCACCACCTCGCTCTTCCGCAGGTTCCTGCTTGCCCAGAGCCTTGTCTGGATCCAGGGACCTGGCAGTGCGAAGATTGCAGGTTTCTCATTAATTACAACTGGTGCACAGTGGTCTTATCAGAACTGGTCTAAGTTTATAGAATTCTTTGCTTTCTGCCCAGTTAGCATGACACAGGGGTTACAACCTTTTTCATATCAGTTTGGGCATCTCCTACCTGGCAAGTCAGATAGACCATTGAGAATAACATCTTGCACACCAGAGGCATGTATAAATGACTTTTTGATAGGGTGGGCTCGATTAAAATCAAATCGATCCAAATCATGAGTTGAATGACTAGTCAGAAAGAGTCGATTAAATCAATACTTTCCCTTCAGAAATGCATTCGTTTTTGATATAATTTTAATGTGCAGGCTTCACAACCCTGACAGAGATAGATGTGGTTTTCATTTTTAGAAGTTACATACCATGCATTTTTAAGCTCTGATTTATTTTGACATTTCATTGAATCAATTTTGCAGCCACGTCTGAGACTTGAGTGATGACTTGGTTATTTTATTTACCAAAGCTAATCAAACAAATGTGTATAATTTTCCCAACAAAATAAGCATGTGCACTTTTGAATGTTTAACTACTTTTTGCAGTAAATGTAAAAATGTGTTTTTGCTGAGATAAATTAGACTGTTTAGGCAGCTCCAACCCCCCCAAACACTTGTCCTGGTGTATTTTGGGAGTTAACCAAATCGTTACTGTCCTGTACTGCCGCTTTTTCACGTTAGGAAAGGAAAGATTTTCGACTTGTATTTCCAAACCACTTTTAAGTGTCGACCAAATTCCAGTGGTCTTCTGCGGAGAAGAAACAGCTGCAGTTACAAACCTGACATTCGTCTTAATCATCGTTCCACATCCATGTACTTGACTTCTGACAGCTGCCTGCATGGCCTCCCTGAAGCCGTAGCAGCATCTCCTCTGATTTCCAGAGCTCATTGTGTCTCAAAGTTTTCTTCACTGGGATCAGTTTTGTATTTTCAGAAAATATTTTTCCAACATCCTCAAATATTTGGAATTAGATTGGGTCTTAGATAGGGCCACGTCGCCTAAGGGCACACTTCTCTTCCATGATGTCATTCAGAGGGACCCCACTCTGAACACTGTTTTTGTACCCCACACCTCTCTCTCCTATTCTCCAGGGCTGAGAACAACAGTATCCTCAGGTGAGGCCCACACAGTGAGTTTTCCAAGGGTCCAGAATTCACCAGGTCCCACTTGGAGCTCAGCTTAGCTTTACTGTCCAGTGCCTGGCTCTCCCACCTCACCCCTGGCCTTCAACCCACAAGCTCCGAGGGTCTCTTAGGCTGGTCTCCAATCTGGGATCTTCCCTTGTTGTCTTCTCTGACCACTTTCCCTGTTCTGTACTGAGCAGGCAGGTCAGCCCTCAGGGCCTGAAAGCTCCCAGTTCTGGCACTCCCACAAGGCAGACCCCCAGAAAGCTCCCACCAGCCAGCCCAGTGCATCTTCTGATAAATCGTCCAGAAAGTGGGAAAAGAAACCTACAATAGGCCAAATCTACTGAAGACTTTTTTTTCTCCAGGTAGGGTCTCACTAGAGCCCAGGCTGACCTGGAATTCACTCTATAGTCCCAGGCTGGCCTTGAACTCACAGCAATCCTCCTACCTCAGTCTCCCTGAGTGCTGGGATTAAAGGTAGGTGCCACTACACCTGGCCTTTTAAATCTTTTATTCTAAGGCTTTAATTCTCAACAGTTTCCTGGTAACCTTATTGTCATGGTTTGATACAGGTGTCCCCCACAAACAATTGAATGTGTTCTGATAGATCGATCCTCAGCTGATGGCAGTTTGGGTTTTACAACCTCAATGAAGCTGTGTTGTTGGGGGCAGGCTTATGGGGTTATAAGCCAGCTTCCCCTTGCCAGTATTTGGCACACCTTCCTGCCGCTGTTTGCAGTGCTGTGGCAGAGG